>JANTEX010253475.1:0-12361 GCA_024741295.1 Macrocera vittata | reverse complement strand
TCTCTCTCTCTATCTGTCTCTAAACAAAAATTTCGCCTACGGCGTGATTTCCTGCGGATTTAATCACTGAATTTTTAAGGCAACGATTTGACCAATGAGTCTGCACACAATGCTCCACCATGGACCTAATGTGTCTTTAGTTTGGACTTAGTTCTCAGTGTTTATACGTTGTGTCTGCAGCCAATGAATCAGGTGTAGACCTGATAGGTCTAGGCTGGGTTTGAACTCATTGGGTCTGTTCTGGGGCTGGTCTGTACTCTATGAGCCTAAGCTGGGTCCTGTCTCGATCCAATGAGTCTACGATGGGTCTGGTCTCAATATATCCACGCTGTGTCTGAGGCCCGATAAGGACGCATGTCATCCGTCGAGATATATTATTGCACATACATCTTCTAGAACGTGGATAGTTTGCCACTTGTCCGAACTCCATTTGAACAATTGAATTTTACGGTCACACACACGATACTGAATCTCCTTTATCTCTACCTCAATCGCTACGTAATAACTGATAACTTAACATATTTGATGAGTCATATAAAATCTATTTATATCCGAATCAAAGCAAAAATGTGTGAAGCAGCAACAGGATATTATTTTTGAATTAAGTTAAGGTCAGGAAATGACCTTTCCGTGTGAATACAGTTACCCGAAGGACTATTATAAAACATCATAATGTATGTGAACGAATAAATTTACATATACAATTCAAAAATGTTAAAACGATGATTACTTTACGCATTTTTATTATAAATAAAAGGGGTTCATTCACATGTGTGTATGGGTATATATAGTATATAGTTACACATTTGTTCGTTGAAAAATGCATATATTCCAATTATTACAGCGTTAGACAGGGACAGGAAACACAACATATTTACATGATAAAATGTTTATATGATATAAAATACGGTAGGTGTACAAACTATAATTCTATACCGTATAGATTAGGTAGGTAAAAAAGGGGGTGATCACTACTAACAGATGTTTTTAACAAAACGAAATTTGAAAGCATCCCGTAGTTTATGTCTCAAGCAAAAGGTCGTTAATTGTTTTCGAGAAGTCGTCAACAGACCACAAAACGACTACGTGCCGTAGTCCTAATTAGACTACAAACAAGTGTTACCAAATTACATCGTCATTGTGTAGTCGGTTGATGACTTTTTTGAAGTCGATTCACGACGTCTCAACGACGTTCAAAAACTTTTACAATTTAAAAAGAAAAAACGATTTCTGCGAAGTCGAACCGACGAAACTCCTTGTGTTGTTCCTAGGAGTTTTTCCAATAAAACTCTGTTCACAAAAAGAAGAAGATTTTTTTAATTAATTAAAATCGTCTCATATTGCAGACAACTACTTTCAGAACCAGATATCCCAGAATTTTTCCAAATTACTAGCACCCCTTCGCACATTTATCAAATGAATAGAACATACAATAGCTTTGTAACGTAATTATGCGAATAATTTTTTTTTCTTTTATTGTTTTGGTATAAATTTTGTGTGTACATATATTTACGTTGTTTTTTTTATATGTTTATCATGAGAGTTCGGCTATGTTTATTTTATGCTGTATATTTTTATTGTATACACACACAATATAGGCATATATACATTTATTTCGAGCCTCGGTGGTATGGTGCACGAAGCGGTTGTACCGTCTGCACGTACAATAACATTAGTTATACGGTCTATAGACATCGCAATGGACGGTTATAGTTCTATAGAGATTTTTTTTTGTTCGTTTTCTGTATGCAATATGCATATCTGAGCTCTAACGTAATTAAATATGCTTCGTTTGTTTATAGTTTTTTAAAAAAAAAAAAAAGTTTATTGGGTGAAAAAATAAAATAGTTCAAAATAACAAAGCGTATGTGTGCATTTATGAGAGAAACATTGCACCGAAAGTTTTTAGAGTGTGAACAAAAATTATGCATGCTAAGTGGCGACGAGATTAATTAATTAAAATTCATTATGTGAGATTTATTGTGACCGATATATACATATATCAAAAGTGCTCGAACCGATCCGCAATAAAAATAATATAAAATGATAAAGGACGAATTGAACGACCCAATTGAACAGCTAACGGACATATTTCTGGCAAAATTCAAAAAAACCGATGACATGTTGACGAAATTTGCCGATCGTATTAATATTAAAAACTTTGAAAATACTGTTAATTTACTGTATAACATTGATACCACAAACAATGATTACCGTTTTCACAATAAATCATTGGAAAACATTACCGATTACGCGGTGACAACAACCGGACGTGAATGTTGTGCGGTGGCGCCTGACGATAGCCGGCTATCGACGACGATCAAGTGTAGCGATTTAAATGGTGAAAATTTGAAATTTGTTGGGGTGAAAAAGTGTCATGGCAATATTGTTCCAACACAAACAACAAGCCATACTAATGATAACACGAATATGGATGAATGGGCTGGCAACGGCAATGATAAATGTAATCAATTTATAGCCGATGGCGGAGATGGTTGTTGTTGTTGTTGTGTGGAAAGTGGCGATAGGAAGTGCGACGACGATGATGTTTCGATAGGTGTGTGCAAGGAAAATAAATTGAATTCAAAGAAAAATTGTGAAAATTCCAAGAGTGCTGATACGAAATTAAATGAAAGTATTTGGCGTGATGTTGATGCAAGCGGTGGTGGTGAAGATAAACTAAATATTGAATTATGTGTGGCAGGAAAAATTACAGGTAAACATATATAGTAGCGCCAGGTAGAATGTTAGACTTTTTATGTATAGTTGTATATACATACCTCTCGCTTGCTGTTATTAAATATTGGGATAATTGATAATATCGTTATAAGAACATATTTATAATTGATTAATATATATAGAGTGTTGGTATTTATATAAGGTATACATAATAAATGGTATATTATACAAATACAGGTAACAACATTAGAATAATTAACGTACGATCCATATCCATATCTGAACATTATATGTAGTGTATAGCTTGGTGTATAGGTATTGAATTTAGGCTTTTAGACAATATTCGCTATAAGATTGTAGATTGTATAATACCGCATATATGTTATAACAATTTATAAAGTCGTATCATAAGTGGTTTTATGGCTGTCCGGTTTTAATGTTTGAACTGTTCTTTTTTTGTGTTCTGGCATATGAGCCAGAAGTGAGATAGCTCACCTACTTATACAAATTATTTTTTTGAAAGTTAAATTGTTAATATTGCCGATCTATGATTTAAACGGCTTTTTAGCATCATCATCAACATAAACATCATATCATCATGAAAATCGTGATAATCATTATCATCATCACTCCAAGCGACACGGTCTAAGTAAGATTAGACATATAATAGTAACGACTCATAATTACGTCTAAATATGGTCAGCTCCTGACATAACTATTCGTTATTCGGTTTTGACGTTTTATAGACGTAAATTGAACGTCTGTTTTAAACAGCAATAGAGCCATAATTTTTAGTCCTTAGACGGAGTCTTATTGACGTCGCTTTGCGACGAAACATACTTAGTCTTCTACTGACGTAGATACGACTACTTCAGGTACGTCCTCACCTATGCAATATTTATGCGACAAAAGTTTTAGCGATATTGCATAAACAAAAATTGCTTACAATTCTTTCTAAACTTGTGCAATAAAATTGAAGAAACACGTAATTTTCACGTATTTTTTGTAACTTCCAACAAAATAATTGTCTCATGCGGCAAAAGTTGCATAGGTGAGGACGTACCTTTATCCCGTCCCATATATAAAATAGATGACCCAACTAACACACATGATGTTATGAGTGTACTCAGAGTCATCACATTGTGTGTTTACACAATGTGTGCATTTAGAGTCTAATCTGAGTAAACGCTGATTATACACAATTTAGATTGTGTGGATATGGTCACATTTTGTTACTGGGGGATTTTTGTAGATTTTATGTTAGTTTTCGATAAAAATGTCAAAAGAAACTTCGGTCGACAAATTTATGTGTTCTAAGTTTTTGGTGCGTTCTTCTCGGTATAGATAAAAAAAATGTGACATATTCGTAAAACGTAAAAGGCAAATTTGTCAAAAAAATCAGTAATACATATGTTAAAAATCAATAATGTTTTGTGACAAATATGCGACAAATTTAAGTGGTTCAGAGGTGACTAATTTGTCATAAAATTATTGATAAGGCATGAACTTAACAATATAACCGCAAAATTATGTCCACAAAAAATGAAGCGTTGAAGTGACAAAAGTTTCATTTGTACTTACGGGTCAATTGGAAATTTTCAGATCAAATCTGGAAATTGTGTGTGATGGTCGAGGCAACCCAGCGATACTTTTTTATTCATGATGATAATAATGTTCGTGATGACAATTGTGAATAAATAATGATTATGATCGTCATCATACGCATACAAATTCTGTAAAAGTAAAACTGTGAATGTTGATGTTAATCAGTCTACTTGATAATTTATTCATAATTTGAACGGATTTAAAAGTAGTGAGGCTAACCAAATCCTGGCGCATCGTAGGATTTTTTTGTTTGAAGTCAAAATAAATAGGTTTTAACTTTGATGTTCATGATCAAATACATCGTAATCGTCATCATCATCATCATCACTATGATCATCATGACTATCATGAACATAATCATCATTAACATGATAATCATAATCATGAATATCGACATTATGATTTTCATGATGATAACGATGTTGTCCATAATAATGATGATGGTATTCATGAAGGTAATGATGATTATGATGTTCTTGACGATGATGATGAATGATGTTCATGATCGTCAAACCGGCCGTTGACGCTCTATTGCACGTGGGCCAAGTAGAACACACTGATGATGGTACTTAATAATGAAATGCACTTCAAGGCGTGAAAATCCTTCGAACCCTTCAAAATTACGGGTCAAGACGGCCTTTGCTCAGCGCTTCTTTGAGAGGGTATACTTACTATTTGGATTGCTAAAAATGGAGTTTAAAGTTTTCATCAGGATGCGCTTTGTGTCAAGATCGTGACATATGGCTAGAACTGTTTTTATTTACAAACCTTAGCGCAACATTCATACCAGTGCGCAGGGCCAATAAGTTTGAAGTTTTCTTCGTACTTAAGACGGTGGAGAGACTGATCGACCGCTTCATCCGTGACGGCGTTAGAGAAAATAAATTTTGTGATCTCAGAATTGGGGTTGTTTTACCGACTCGCCTTACCGTGCAATTACACGTTTTCGGAGTGTTCGGGCTTAATTCAGTTTTTTTTTAACGTAGATCTCTTCCAAAACCTACGCTTGGCATGCTCCCAAAGTTAAGCATAACATTATTTTTTAGAGTTATAAATGTTGAGGATCACACCGCAAAAAGCCTTCGTGTTATGCGACCCCTACCATGGACTTGTCAGCCATCGGGGTTAACAATACTACTTTATAACGAAGCCTTCACAACCCAAGGCCATACGAATACAATGCGTGGCTCTGCAGAGGTGAACTTTTATTTCACTAGCTACTTGTGGGATCCAATATGACAAACAAACAAACAAAAACAACAACAACAATAATTAAAAACAACAACAATAGTTACAACAAATGACAAAACTATCGCAGGCACTTAACGCTACACAATTGTTCCATCGATTAGAGCAGGATATTAAAGACAATCTGAACAGAGATGAAGTACGTTGAGACTGATCTACTGTTTCATCCGTGACAGCATTATAAAAAAGTTATTTCGAGATTTGAGCATTGTCCTTCTCACGGCCCTAATTTAGTCCGATTTTCTATCTATCCAGATAATTGTTAGCAGTCAGGAGTTAACAAGGCTATTTTATAACAGAGCACCCACGACACTAGGCCGTAAAGTATTGAGGCTTGACCAGTGGATTGCGGAGCACTGAACTGATGGAATTAAAATTCGCTACCTATTTGTGGGACGAAATAAAATTAAACCACAAAAAACGACAAACTATTGCGAGAATTCACAGCAGAACTAAAGCTAGGCATTTAAGACGATCTGAACAGAGATGACCGTAGGCTCTCTAAAACTTTTACCTTGCAGAGTCAGGCATGAGAAAAGACACAGAAACGCAATCGGAGACCACCTCTGTCATGCAAATATCTGAGAATATTTTCACAGACCTTTACTCGAAGACCACCGCCGAAGATCAAAATTGTCGAAGTAACTGCCAAGTAAGAGATACTATGACGTGAGGACTAGAAAAAGACAGTACCAACGAAAGAGATTGCATCACCAACGAAAAAGGTTCCTGTACCAATTAAAGAGGGTTCGACCAAATTGAAAGGAAGATACTAATTGTGCCGAGGCTAACCTGGTGGTATAGACAATCCATTGAGAAGATAAGTGGACCGGGATTTAAATAATATCTTCGATTTCTCTCGGATGGCGTTTAATCAAAGGAAGCGCGAAGAATAACGGGAGAAAAGAAGCGAAAGGAAGTGGAAAATAGCACCGCGACCGAGACGTTGCACGCAAAAGGACGGAAGTCACTGCAAGAACACAGTAAAAGATCAAATTTCATGCACATATCCAAATCAGAGCAGTTGTGTAACATGAATAGTTGTGCGAAGTTAGCGAAAACAGTGAAAGTCAATCAACGTTAAGTCTAAGGGAATACACTTAAAGCCAAAGACAGACAGCAAAGCAACAACAGCCTGACTGCAAAGTTTTGTGCCATCTATTACATTGTCTGGCATTGGAGAGTGAAACTTTAAACCCAGACGAAATTATGATTATAGAAATGGAAGCTGAATCTATCGCTTTTGGTAGTAATTTTGGATGATCCAGAAGAGAAGACGGGCGTGCCTCCTCAAAAAGCCAGAAATTGGGTTACAAAACAAACGATGGCCAAGTAACTATTTACCACGACAAATCAGCATCATTTTTAGCTTACTGTGATCGCATCAGAATACTTTAATACTTGAAAGGTATGGATACAAACAAAACGAGTGAGAATTTCTGGCGAAGTAAGGCTTTAAACATCAATTTTGGTAGTCCAATCGTGTGAGAACTGGTAAGTAACTGGGGAATATCGATCTTGAGTATCATTTGTAGGGATAAGAGATCCACGAAAGACTAATTGGGATTCCTTCAATATTACATTGAAGGACAATTTTGAGCATGTTTCTGTAGACTGGTTGTTCATTCACCACCTGGAACAAGAGCATGCAGTAACTAAGAAAATGACGTTGGAACCTTCTGCGTATCCATTTTTGGAACACGAGCAGCATTAAGATTGCACAAGGCAGTGGCGAGATATAATGGTTTGCAAAATATATCTGTATTGAAACTCGTGACCTACCCGATTAGAGTCTGTAGAAGCAGTCTGTCACTCAGCACATGTAGAAGGGCTAGCGATTATTCCGAAACTGGTCAAGATGAACACCACAAAACCAAAATATTTCAGACCGATCAGTTTGACATCATTTAAACTCAAAAAAATCACTGTATCAGCTCTCCACATACGCTGAAAAATTCATGGACACTGCTATATGTGCATTCTTTGATATTGAAGCATCCTTTGACAACACATCACACAATGCAGTGAGAGGGCAATGGGCGGACGGAATGTTGGAAGCACCATTGCACGATGAGTTGCTTCATGAGAACAGCAGAAACATAAACGAAAGAACGTAATATCATCAGATAAGAATCGTGAAAGACAGCCAGCATATATATGCATTGCTTAGTATTAGATGAACTTCCTCGAAGAACAGTACATAGGACACCATACGACATTGGCAAAAGGTAAAGTGAGTAAATTCTGCATGGAGAAATCACCGTAACACATGAGTGGTGCAACCAGTCTCTCTAACTAAATGCTGGCCAAACCAAAATTTACAACACAATCACTAAGAAAAATTGTTGGGGAAACTGTCAAACTAGAGTAGGAAGTAAAATACCTTGGCACATCGAAGTTGCTGAGAAGGAAGCTCGAGCACTGATGGCGAATATAAAGCCGATGTACTGTGATGAATGTAATTAATGATTATAAGCCAAGCATCCCTTATGGTAACAGTGACCTGGAACAGTAAGATAAAGTTAAGTACATCAAGGTTTCCGGTATAGTCGGGTTTACGAACCGAAACCACACGCATCCCAGCCTAGGAACTTTTGTTTGACCGTTTACAATCGAATTATTTTCTTTGAAAATTTAGCGTATTATTTATATTTGTAATGTACAATTGTCAGGTAAATCCGAGGGTAAATCACTTTAGAACGTGACCCGTGTATTACTTTATAAAAAATGGATTTTGATTATTAGCCTATGGAAACAACACCGTATGGAAAATGTCAATTGTAAATCACACAGTCTTAGTTGCGGACGTGATGAATCACTTGAAGAGATTCCACCTCATTTCAACACTATTTGAAAATTGGTCTACATTAGGCGCTTGTTCAGTTCTTGTAGAAGTAGTACTCCATAGAGTAATAGCAAAAGGCAAAAATCGACAAAGAGACTAAACGACAAATTCACGGTAAGTGCAGAAAAAATATTGATGGTCTTAGTTCCCCAGGAGCAAGGAATCTGTCGGATGAAAGTGATCCAGTAATTGTGAAATCAGGGGTCAATAAGAAAAGGCATTAAAGTCCTTCGAACCATTCAAATTGGCTACTCAAGACTTCCTTTTCCCAGCACTCCTTTAAGAAGATACTAAATAAGGCGTTTAAAGTTTTTATCAGGATGCGTTTTATGCCAAGATCGTGACATGTGGCCAGAACAGTTTTTATTCCCAAACTTTATCGCAACATTGAAACCAGTGCGTAGGACCTGTAAGTTTAAATTTTTTTTCGTATTTAAGACGCTGGCAAGACTGATCGAACGCTTCATCCGTGACGGTATGGTGTGATTGATTTGTTTATATCGAATATTATCACACTAAAATAATCAAAATTATCACACGGAAATTAGGTCAATCTAATAATCGTCATCATGATTTCATACATTTTTGCCACATCAGCAAATATATTACATTGCCACAGGATGTTGCGGAATTGATATTGGATTAATTGCAAGTTTCGGATGAAGATATGGGCAATAAGAAACCGTCAGATTTAATCGCACACTTATGTTGTTCGCAACAGGCGATTCAGGTACAACAGTAGGTGGAGATTTAACATATTATGATTAGGCGTATTTTCAATCAACATGGAAAGCCCAAATGTATACTATGTGAACCAACCATATAACTGAAAACACTTCTCTGAAATGTCAGCCAGAATATATATACACTTATTTATATTAGATAAATCGTCTATGTGGCACGAAAAAGTTAGTCGATTCTCAAATCTCTGTTTCAATCAATAATGTTATCGTAGCAAATGTGGATATACTAACCCAGTTAAATTATGCTGTCAAAAACACATACAGTGAATCTAAACTTCAACTGTTCGCTAGACCGCGTAGACTAGATACGAAATAAATTTAAACCGCAAAATTTGAACTCAATCACATGCGGGAATTGGTAATCTGTAGACAGTCGTCTTCGTCAGTTTCATGTACTTTGCATCTCGTGCCTCTAAAGTATAGTGTGGAATTGCGAACCTGTGGCGATTATTGGTAGCTTAACGCTGTAACGATGTCCGTTCGCTATCCGATTCTCAACATCCAAGATGTTACGATGAAGTTTTAAGATTTATATCGTGCATATCAAAATTGTTTCGAAAATCGTCAAGGTAAGAATCGGCATGATGTTCCAGAACAGATGCGACAAGTTATTTTTAAAAAAGTTGCATACGTTAAGACACCCTGGAGTAAGAGCTAACAGATCGCTAATTTCTGCAATGTATTTTTGTCCACAGATCAACAAGAATCTAAACGATTGGTCTAAATCTTGTGTTGAATGTCAGAAATTGAAAGTTTATAGGCCATACCTGATAAAGAACATCTCACTCCGTACAGTGGCATTTACTTTAGCTTCTCAATATCTATCCTGGTTTGGTGTACCATTAACTATCACAACAGATCGTGATTTGCAGTTCGAATCAAGACTTTTTCGGAATTCACAAATTTGATTGAATCGAACCGCATACGTTCAACTTCACATCACCCGCAATCGAATGGAATGATCGAAACCTGTCATCGACAATAGAAAGCATCGATAATGGCCAGTTGCAAAACAGATTATTAGCTATTTGGTCGTCCGCCAAAGAAGATCTCCAGGCGTATTCGGCCGAATTGGTATACGGACCAAATTTGAAACTTCACGGGAAATATTTCACAGACGATTCAGATAGGAACGAATTGGAGCCATCCAAAGTAATTGCTCGATTTCGAGGCCACCCGAAGGAATTTCGTACAAGTCCACCTCGGATTACCAATCAGTCAAATGCCCATGTACCCAAAGATTTGGATTTTTTTCTCATGTATTTATCCGTGTCGATTAGGTTCAGGCCTCATCACAACAACCGTGTGAAGGACCTTCCAACCAGCATATGGAATTTCAACTGTAACAGTGAATCGTGACAATGAATTGAGCGGAAAAACAAAGAATTCACAACAGGACTAAAGCATGACATTCAAGATGATCTGAACAGAGATGACCGTAGGCTATCTAAAACTTTTATCTTGTAGAGATAGGCGGAAGAAAGTACACACATCGCAGTCGCATACAATCTCATCTCCGCTTTATAAGACCTTTACTCGAATACCACCTCGGAAGCTCAAAATTTTCGAAGTAACTCCTGAGTATGAGATACTAAGACGTAAAGATGAGAAAAGAACTAACGAAAGAGGTTGCAACACCAACGAAAGCGATTCCAGTACCAATTACAGAGCAACGACCAAAGGAGACTATCGAACGGAAGATACTTATTCTTTTAAGTCTATAGACAATAGGCTCACCTGGCGGTTGGAACGATCTATTAACAAAAAGCCTCAGTGAATGAGCCAAAGAAAGCACAAAGAATTACGGAAGAAAAGAAGCGAAAGGAAGTGGAAAATGGCATTATAGAGCCGGCCTACATTTGTGCGAAGATAGCGAAAAGTCAATCAACGTTAAGTCTAAGGGAAAACACTCTAAGACGAGCTTTATAGACAGACAGCAAAGCAACAACAGCTTAACTGCAAGGTTTTGTAACATCCCTTACATTGTCTGGTGAAACTTAGACCGCCGGATGACATTTCGGTTCCGCACAAGATCTCGGACTGGAAAGCCATCTAATCAGTGCCGAGGATAATGGCCAGCATCTGACGGTAAGCATCGATAAGGGCTCAAATAAAGTTATAATCAAAGCAGAAAATTCCGTTTTTTGTCTGTCTTATCGGTAAGTTCGAGTCAATCACCACCATCAGATAGAAATAGTGATGATAACGGAGGAAAAGCAGACGCCGATGGAGACTCGGCAAACATGGTCAGCAAGTGCTGAACACTCTGGCTGGGTTTATTTATATGAAAGAATACAAGCTAAATCTATCGCTACTAGCAATTGTACAGGAAGATCCAGAACAGGAGAAACCCTTCAATATTACATCGAAAGACAAGTTTGAACAAAGCCATGCAGACTGGGTGGTCAAACACCACCTGAAGCAAGAACATGAAAAATACTCAGGATCATGGTGGAATAAAAATCTGGGAATCAAAGAAAGAAACAATACCCGTAAACTATTTTTTACCAACTATCATAAGGAGCTAAGAAAATGTCTTTGGAACCTTGGAGCAGCAGTAATATTTCACATGGCTGTGGCGAAATGTAATGGTTTGAAAATATATATGTATCGGAGCTCATTCCGTACCTAATTAGAATCTTTAGAAGCAGTCTGTCACCCAGCATATCGATGTGATGTAGAAGAGCCAAAGTAGAGTTTTTTTTTCCGAAAGTGGTCAAAAAGGACACCACAAAATTAAAATCTTTCAGACCGATCAGTTTGCCCTAATTTTAATTCTAAATGACGGAGAAACTAATGGATCATTGTTACACTGTATCAGCTCTCCACATACGTGAAGAAGGCGATGAACTTCAAGGAGACTGAATGCGCATTTTCAGATATTGAAGCATCCTCTGATAACACATCACATTGGTGCAGTGAGAAGAGCAATGGACCGACAAAATGTTGAAAGCACCTCATAGTACGGTAAGTGAGTTGCTTCACAAGAGAACAGCAGAAACAGCATTAGCAGAACGCAATATAATCAAGGTGAGTATGGTTAAAGGCAGCCTGCTTATAGGAGTATTGTCACATCTAATAAGGAGCCTCGCGAGGGGCGAATAACTAGCAAAAAATATGCGTTCGGTAATACCAATAATACCAAAAATTCCCGATAATACCCAAAAACTACCCGGTAATACCCAAAAATACCCAAAAGTACCTTTTAATACTCAATAATACACAAAACCAAACATTACCA
>JANTEX010253364.1:0-12367 GCA_024741295.1 Macrocera vittata | reverse complement strand
TTTTTTTTTTTTTTTTTTTTTTTTTTTTTTTTTTTTTTTTTTTTTTTTTTTTTTTTTTTTTTTTTTTTTTTTTTTTACTTATATAATCTTATATAGTATTTCTATATTTTTCACTTTATAAATTAAGTTTATATAAATTGTTCAATTGTTCTCTCAAATTTCAAAATTGAGTTTATTTTTCGTTTTGTTTTATATAAGATTAGTTCAACACGATTTCGAGTTCAAATTCGAATTTTCACATTTTCACACCACATAATAAGACACAAAATAATAATTTGCTGCAATAGTTAATGAGATGAGAAGTAGATGTTCTCAATTACCAATTGGTCCAATCAGGTAATGCAGCCGTTCTGTTGACAGTCCAACTTGTTCATCCGTTTATTCGGTGTTTTCCTCAAAGAGACACAAAAATAAGTCTTGTATACTTTCTAATATACATATATATTTTTTTTTACATATTTTCTATATCAGTTTAACTGACTATATATATATATTACATCCAATGTGCGTTTTTATTTTATTATTATAAATTATGGTTTTTAAAATTACCTAACTTAGTCTAAATTACTCATCTAAAATTTCCCTTTTTTTAATCATTTAACCTTCTTCTTATAGTATATATAGCATATACAATCTCTGTACATTATTTTCCATGAAAAATAAAAACAATTAATATACATATAGTATATACAAATTTGAACACTCATATCCCATATGTTGCAATGTCGTAGCATAGTTAAGTAACCAGCACATATAGGCAGTAAAAGACAAGAACTTCTCGGTCCTTTTCTAACCAACAAAATAATGTCGAATTCAAACAAGTTAACGCTCCCTCGAAAACCTGCAAAAATCAAAAGGGCCGAGAATTAAATCAACTGTTTTGTCTTTTACTATTCAATACATAGGATACTCAAGTATAGCTATATAGAGATATACAAACATGGCCAAATTCCAAAATCTGTGTACAATCATTGTGCAAACATAACAGTGTAGTCGGACATATTGTTTTTATGTCCAAACATTTCGCATTTCACTCATTCTTTTGGTGTTCATGTGTACCCACATCCATTCCTAAATTCAATGTTTTATTAAACTAGTACAATTTTTCAATCAATAAACATTTTACTAATATTCATATTCACCTTAATGTCGTGTTATATACTCAAGCCATATATACAGTCAATAAATTATATATATTAACAAATGAATCTTATAATTGCTCCTATATTTAAATCATAAATTTAAAATTTCTAATCATAATCCTATTTACTATATTTTTTCGCTTAAATCTGCAAATTTATAAACTTAATTACAAAAAAAAAAAAACTACTACTATTCGACCATTTATAGCCTTATTCAAAAAATTTCTTTAATCGATTCATGTGCACTGATTTTCTTTTGTTTTTAATTAACAAAACCACATTATTCGTGTTTTCACGAATTTCAATGATCTTATATGGACCCTGCCATATTAAATCTAGTTTGTTTATTCTGGCTGGATTCTGTATTAGAACCATATCCCCTAAATGGAAACGATCGGTATGTTGTCTGGCATCGTAATACTTTTTAGATCTTATTTTTGCCTCCATTAATCTTTGACGTGCAATTGTGAACGACAACTGCAATTTATGTTTCAATTCGAAATTGTAATTGTCAAAATTATATACCGGATCAGGTTGCTTTGTCAGACTATTCGGAATTTCTGAAGTGAATCCAAACAAAAGTTCCATTGGCGTATAACCACTCGATTCATTTAGTGTGTTATTATACGCATGGGCAGCTGTTCGTACATAGTTATCCCATGTCGCCGGTTTATTGTCTACATAGTTTCGGAGATAATTCCCTAATGTGGAGTGCGACCTTTCGACATGGTTGGTCTGTGGATGATATGCCGTGGTTTGAATCTTTTTAATTTTTAAAAGTTGGCATAACTTTTTGAAAACCTCACCTGTGAATTGAGAACCTTGATCCGTTACTAATTTTTTCGGTATTGTATACCGACTCAAGACCTGTTCAAATAATATTCTGGCTACCGTCTCAGCCTCTTGATTAGGCATTGGTACAAAATCAACAAATCTAGTTAGATCGTCCATTAACGATAAAATGTATTTGTTACCATTTTCTGTAAGCGGTAACGGTCCAACAATATCTACATACACCTTTTCGAATGGTAATTTCGAGACTTCCATCAATGTCATAGGCATTTTTAATCGTCTTGTGTGTTTGTTTTTCTGACATTTTTCACACCTTTTGACGTATTCTTTTACGTCTCTTGACATTCCTGCCCATTTATATTTCTCACGAATCTTACGTAAAGTTCGTTTGGTACCGTAATGTCCCGCGAGTAATGCATCATGGTAGTCGTTTAAAATTATTTTGATGTCCTTTGGATCAGTAACTTCAACAATTTGGTTATCTTGAGTTCCGTTATTATCAAAAATCCGTGGCAAAACGTCTAAAATAGCTTTGTTTTGAGACTCATTGTTTTGATCCGGTCCATTTTTTAGATCTGAACGAACTGAATCTCGCTTACAAGAATCGTCAATTTCCAAACCTGTCACACCGTTTTGAAGTTTGTTCATTTGTTCACGTAACTGTTTCCTTGTGATAGCCCACATTTGAGTAGTTTCAGTTTCAATGTCTTGGCCCTCTATAGGAATTCTCGATAAACAATCTGCGTTGGTGTTATTTTTCCCTGGCTTGTAGATAACATCAAAATCAAATTCTGACAATTTCTGTACCCACCTCAGTATTCTAGAGGTTGTATCCGTAGAACGCATAAAACCCGCTAAAGCCTGATGGTCTGTATAAATTGTGAATTTTCTTCCGAGTAAATAACATTTGAAAACCTTGGTAGCCCAGACAATAGCAAGGAGCTCTCGTTCCGTTGCACTGTAGCGTCGTTCGGCGTCGTTTAACGTTCTAGACGCATAATGAACTACTTTGCCTTCTTGTTCTAAAACGGCACCTAAACTGTGTCCTGACGCATCGCATATCACGTCAAAGTGCTTGTCAAAATCCGGATAAGCAAGTATAGGCGGACTTATTAAAGCTTTTTTCAGTGTCTCAAACGCGGTCTGACATGCCGGCGACCAATCGAATTTTGTTTCTTTTTTCAATAAATTATTGATTGGCGCTGCTAGTTTAGAAAAACCCTCAATGAACTTCCGATAATAGTTAGCCAGGCCCAAAAAGCTTTGAATCTGCTTAACATTTTTCGGACTAGGATAGTCCTGTACGACTTTTATAAGTCTATCATCAGGTTTAATACCATTTTCTGAGCATTTATGGCCCAAATATGTGATTTCAGTCATAAGAAATTGACATTTCTCTGGTTGGAGTTTTAAATTGTGCTGTCTGAATCGCTCAAAAATTTCAATCAATTTTTCGTTATGTTCATTAAAGTCTCTTGCAAAAATTATTACATCATCCAGATACACATAACATCGAATTCCCTGTAATCCGGTGAGTACCGTATTTAGAAGTGCCTGAAAGTGATACGGTAAATTTTTTAAACCAAAAGGTGCACGACAATATTGATAGTGGCCAAAGCCAATTGAAAAAGCTAATTTCTCACGGTCTTCTTTTTCAACCATTATTTGGTGAAAACCCGAGGCTAAATCAAGTGATGAAAAGTATCTTGATTTTGCCAAGCCGTCAAGGATAAGTTCAATTCTAGGCAAGGGATACGAAATCGGCACGCAAACCTTGTTAAGCAAACGAAAGTCGACGCATAGACGGAATTTCTTTTTGCCGTTCTTGTCAGTGCCTTTCTTTGGAACTAAAATGACTGGAAAATTGAATGGACTAGTACTATGTTCAATGATACCGTCTTCTAGCATAGTATCAATTTGTTTTTGGGCCTCTAACTTATGTGCCTCAGGCAAACGATATTGTTTACGGTTAATTGGTAATGTACCCGGTTCCAGCGGAACTCTAAGAGTCTCAGTTCCGGTACATGTCAGTTTATCACCAGGCATAAAAAATAGATCGTTATATTCACTACAAATAGCTATCAGTCTTTCCTTTTCAATGTCACTGATTTCCGGATTTAATTTCAAATTTTCCCTGATATGTGCCCTACGTAAATTGTCCGTATTTTTGATTTCATACTCGTCACATATATCATAATCGTGTAACGCTTCAAATTTTGGTTTATATTTTGTTGCGTCCACGTCATAATTATTTGTGTTGATTATACCAATGTATGCTTTACCGTTTTCAGCTTTTAATATGGAATTTCCTATGAAAACTCCATTCTCTACCTCTTCGGCTAAACATACTAGCGCTACATCAGATTTTAAATCGATTTGGACTATATTCTCGGATCTTGGTGGTAAAACTTCCGAGATTTGTGATAAATATTTTGAGTCATTCGTTGTGATCTTTTGGTCAACTGTTGGTATATCTTTCTTCCACTCAGTGACCAGTCCAACGAGAACAGTCTCTAAATCAGGTTGTTCTATATGTGTTTTCAATTTTTCAAATTTTGCTTTTTCAATCATCTCTTGTTTCCTGTCTATCTCATCTTTGACGGTTCGAATTAAATCAGTTTTATTTTGTATAGCCAATTTTAATTTGTTCGTGACTTTCTTGATTTTTTCCTGAGATTGATGTTCAAAGAATTTTTGTATATTGTCTGCTGTATCACATGGGTTAAAGGTTTGTGGTTCAGTATCGATATGTTGTGGTAAAATTTCTGACACTGTATTAGTTTCAGCCAAATTTTTTGTTATTTCTGTTTCGATTTCAATTTTACTTATAATTTCCAAATTTTGTTTCTTAATTAAATTAAACTGATTTTTCATGTTGACAAGTTCAACCTTTAATTTATTGTCTTCAGATTCCAGATTTTTGTATTTTTGTCGTAATTTCTCAGAGTCATTTTCCAGTTCAACATTTTTCTTTTCAATTTTTTCAGTTTCATTTCTTGACAACTGATATTCCATCAGTAGATCGGCATATTGTAGTTTCATTTGTTCAAAATTACTTTTCAGACCATCATTAACAAATTTCAGGCTTAAATTTTTGGTTTCGTTTTTCTCCTTTAGTACTTCAGATTCAATTTCAAAACTTTCAATTTTTTTCTCCATTTTTAAATTCCTCGCGAGTAGACTTTTGTTATCATGTTCTAGATTCTCATTTTCTTCTTTTATACAGTCGTTTATCAGCTTCGTTTCAATATTCTCATCATTTAAAATTTCGTTTTTTCGTTTCGTTTCTTCAATTTTAATCTTACAATCTTCATTTTCATCTAATAATTCTTTGTATAACACTTTCAAACCATCATATTTTTCTTTCATTTTTTCCATTTCGAATTCTTTCCTAGCAAATCTGATTAAATTGTCAACTATGTTGGCGTTACTTATAATATCACTTTTCGGAACTTCACTTTTTTCGATCTTGTCTTCTGAACTCTGATCTTCCAGTCTTGTAACTTCACTTTTTTCGATCTTGTCTTTCGAACTTTGATCTTCCAGTCTTGTTACTTCACTTTTTTCGATCATGTCTTTCAAACTTTGATCTTCCAGTTTTTCTTTACGCGATTTAATTTTTTCAGCACTTAGTTTCTTTTTTAATCTCGATTCCTTGGATCTTTGTTTCATCTTAAAAGTCTTCTCATTTGTTTTTTTTCCAATTAATTCCATAATTTTAGTCATTTTTTCTTCAAAAATTGTATTTAGAGTAGTATATACTTCAGAATCCTTGCCATGACTGTCAAACGACAGATTAGTGGATTGTTCCTGCTGACTGTCCTTTTTGACTGTCACTTCGCTATCCACACCGTCTGTGTTCGATTGACTGTATATGTTATCGGTTTCTTCGTTGTGTTCCACTGCAAGTCCAATTTCTTGAATTTCCAAAACTCGTTCTATACAATTGATAATCACCTTTCCTTCCAGAAAGTCTCTGCCCAAAATTCCATCCGCTGATATATTTTTAAGTAAATTATTTTGAACGATTTGAAAACCATGGTCATGATTTATCTTACACAATTTTAAATTAATTATTGCTATGCCGTCTGTTGTTAAATTATTTGTTCCGATTCCAGTTAAATGTATTTTATTTGAAGATATAATTTTTGTGTTTTTCTTCAAACAATCCGATTTTAAAACAGACACACCAGCGCCAGTGTCTATTAAAAGTCTTAAAAAGCCATTTTCTGAGTCGCCAGACTCGAATGTCAAAATATAATTTTCGGGTAATTTTTTGCTTTGTATTTTTGGACTTTTAACATTCATACTGTGGGTGTCCGCTAGACACTTAGTTTTATTCGTATTTACTGGAGTCGCACCGTGTCCGTGGACTCCGGTTGGCAGTTTTCCGGTGGTTGATTAGATCTGTTCTCATAATCGCGTCTATATAAGCAATTCTCAATTTGATGATCAGTACGTTGGCAAAACAGGCAGAACAATCCAGTTTCGATTGCAGCTACATTATTCCGTTGGTGACAGTCTTTGGCTAAATGTCCATATCGTTGGCAATGTGTGCATAACACGTTTTCGGCTCTGGTACGGCAATCAGACTGGAAGTGACCCAAATTACCGCATCTGTAACATCTCATGTTTCTTTGACCGTTATTCTGACCAATTCTATTTTGCTCTATTCTATTTTGGTATCTGTTGCTATTCCAGTTTTGCCCACGATTTTGTTCTATATTTTGGACACGATATTCATTTGGAGGTGGTACATTTTTATATGTGTCGTTGCTTTGTCTGTTATATCCGTTGTTGTTTCGCCTGTAATTGTTGTTGTATCCATGATTTTGATTACTGTTATTGTTGCTGTGGTAATTTCGTGATCCGGTACCAATATTGTCATTTTTATAGCTATCAGTTTTGGTAAAATTGTTTGCCGACGTGATGGGCATCCAATTGGCCAGATTAGATCCGCTTTCTTCTTCGATGTCCTCTGCCAATTTAACTATGTCTGCTAATTTGTCTTTCTTTACTGCAATAATATGGTATCTTATTGCCTGATTTCCGAGTCCATTTTTGAAGGCCTTGACTGCATCTTTTTCAATTATTTGTAATAGTACAGCATTTTCATCAACATATTCGATCTTAGCCTCACTGAAACAACTTTGCATTAGTTTCTCTACCCGATTACCGAACTCTTGTATTCTCTCGCCAGGTCGTTGAATAGCACGCTTTAGTTCTTCTGTTAAGACTTGCAAAGTTTTTCTTGGGACGTACATTTTTGTCAGTAAATCTGCGAGCTCTTCCATTTTTTGAGGATTTTGATTGTTTACAAGATCAGCAGCGTCACCACTTAGCTTAATTTTAACCAGTTGCATGAACATCTGTTTCTGCTCGGCATTTAGCTTCTCGTATACCATGTAACAACACGTATTGAAATGTCTGACATCAGCTTCTAGCGTAGACGATTTTGTTCCAGAAAAGAATGGGATCGCATTTTTGATGTATTTAATAATCTTATCGTATTCTTCCATTTTGGACAGATTCTGTACTAAACTTACACGTAAACGTTGATTATCCAAAGACAAATGGTCCAAGTCGGTTTGAAGTCTTTTATATTCTTCGTCCCGCTCTGAATCTAACTGTTGAGATTGTACTTCTAAAGCAAATTTTAATTCTGTATTCTCTTTTGTAGTTTGTTCTAATTTTTCGCTTATTGAATGAATCAACGATATGTAATTTTTACGGCCGCTATCTGACAAATCTGCACTAACACGATCTTCTAACTGTTCGAATTGGTCTTGGATTTTCTGTTTTTCCTTTTCTAAAAATTCTACTTTTAAACTGAAGCTACTAATTAGATTATCTCGTTCGGTTAATTGTTGTTTTAATTCCAAATTATTAGTAGTATATTCGATGTTTTCACTTTCTAGGGATTTTATTTTTTCTGAACTTGACTTTACAATATCCGCTATAGTATCGTTTCGATCTGCTTCCAAAATTATTTTCTCCAAATCACTTACTCGTTTATTTTTAGTTTCTAAATTTGACAACAGTTTCAATTTTTCTTTAGAAAATTCCTCCTCTTGTTGCTGTCTTTTTGACGTTACCAATTCAACTATTCGTTCTAATTTATTTATAACTTCTTCAAATTCGCCGTTATCACTACTGTCACTAATTAGAAAATCTTCCGCTAGTCTTTCCGAAATTTCTTGAATGTTTAAATTTAATTGGAATATTGTTTTTTGGGCTGTATACAATTTGCCAACTACTATGTCTATATTCTCGGGGACTGCTAAACTATTTAATTCTTCTGTTGAGTGAGATCTTTTACATGTGTCACGTGCGTCAACCGGGATGCAGTTGTCTAAAAGTTGATTATACTCTCTATGAAGTGATTCAATGTTTATGCATGTTGTTTCAATAATGTCAGATTCTGATTTTTTCGTCGATAATTCTCGATACCGTTTGTATTCGTTCTGTAATCTTCTGATTTCTTTATTAATGTATTCACTTGTGTTAAGAATAGGTCTATGTTTTTTAAAATTTGATTTAAGGCTTTGAATTTTTGACAATATATCCTGTAATTGCACTAGCAATTCTGCCATTTATCTTATGTTGAACACGCATAATCAATTTAATTGTTAAAAACGACTCGATTAATTTACCAAAGAGTCATTCAAACTAAACAATTTAAATTGCATATCAAATATGTTTATATGGTGGTATTCGTTTTGTATAAAAATTCTAAAATTGTTTATTGGGGCCGTTCTGTGTGAAAAGAAAAGATCTATTACAATAATTAAATTCGTGGATATGTTGGTAACCCTGAATTGAAATCATATTGAAAATGAATGAACGTCAACTAATTATAAAAACAAAACAAAAAAAATGGACGGCCGGCCGGTGCTAACCATAAATGAAAGTATCTTACTTTATATTAGTTATTTTGAACATACCTTCTTCAAAGTATGAATTGTTATTTTATCTAAGTGTTTATGTGTAGTTAACGTGCCTATCTTGATTTTTTATTTTATTAAATTTGCCCTGTTGTTTTAAGCTATGTATACATCTTGTGTTGTTTCATGTGTTTGTTAAATATACTCAATATGGAGTCCGACAATGTATATTTCTAATCAAATTTCAGTTTTCGTATAATGTATGCTGTCTAAATTAATTCTCTTAATCATGTACATATATACCTATATGTTGATATAAACTATAACATTTTAATTCGAATAGTGCTTAACAGTGCTACTTATGCGGTATTAAATGTTCAGCCTAATTTGCATTTTTGTTTATAAAGCATAAACTTTATAAAAATATACATCGCTGTATATAAACAAATCTATTACAATACATAAAATTTTGACCTATTTTCTTGTCATTCAATTATCATGAACTTTATGAACCTTAACAACACCTTTTTTACTGTTTCAGACTGAAAATTAAACAACAAAATTAGATAACAATTCGGCGAGTCTCGTAAACTATATTTTCAGAATTAGTTAGATAAGTTTATTTATTTATTATTCTTGTTGAGCGTCTGTTGTCGGTGATTTAAATGAAACTAACTTTGTTTAAAATTACAATTTTAATCCCGATAACAAACTTTTACTTTATAATTCTAGAAGCATATACTCGAGCTTGGGTAGGAAGTATATGCTTTTTCGAATTACTGTAAAACACTGATACTGACCATAGTCAGTGCTTCAGCTTATCAATGATTTTGGTTTACAAGAAAACTGCTGAGTAGTCAGTTATTAGAATTACCAAATCTTGATTTTAACTATAAAACAATTATGTACCTATAAATTAACCTACTTCTTTTATGTATCATATATTGTGTACAGGTCAGTTATGTACATAATTGTTTTATTTACATATTTGTACCTTATGAATAACAGTGTGTTTATATGATGTTTGAGTGTATACACATTTACATAGTTGCATGTGCATATACATATATGTGATTAACAGTCAGTTATAATAAAAAATTTATAATGTTCATGTGCGTATGTTTTTATGCATGTACATGTGCGTACTAAAAATGTATAATTGTTTTTATGTGTGCATATCTTCATTTTACAGTGTGAATGTTTTAACTGCTAGAATATATTTATTAATGTGTAAGTGTATTTCATTTGTATGTACAGAACATGATGATTGTGATGACAATTTAGTTGGCATCAGTAATCGAACATTCTCCCCGGTTTTTTTAATAGTTTCACAATGTTTTAAATTTATTACTGAATCGAAACCATTTCGAGTTCAGGGCCCGGTTTGTTAGTTCGGCGATGAGGAACCGGAGTTTTTATTTTCCATATATTAGATTCTTGTCCGGTTTCCGTATTTGTTAGTGGTTTTCTGCACAAATTGAACGTGGATGTTTTTCGAATTATCAAAAAGATGATAATCCCGATAACTATGATAAGTAGTCCATAAATGATTCCGAATTGATGGATGTCCGTGGTGGTTATGGTTGTTGGAATATCCATTTCCATATGTTTTTGTTGATTTATGAATTGATTTAGATTTTCCAACTCGATTTCCGTGCTAGAATGTGCCGGTATTTTCTTTTCTTGCTGATGCACCTCCTGTAGTACCAAATTTAAATTGACTGTAGGCATAAATGATGTGCTTGTATTGCTGTTTATTAATTCGTGTGCTGATATTATAGTTGCTGCGTGTCGTATTTTGCAATTTTGAAATACTTTTAAAATCGCAGTGCCGTTGATATGTAGCTCTGTCAGTTTGTCTCCGCATATGACATCAAATATCTGTGGTGATGTTGACTGAATGATCCAATTATTTTTTGTCTTAAGAGGCATCCAGGTTATCTCGTCCTTGGGTCCTGCTAATTTGATTCTACAAGACGGCTCCATTTCTTTTTTATGTGAAAGAAGACTGACTTCGCATCGTGCTACTCTTGAGTTGGAAGTATACATTGTTGTGCGTGTGTTGCAAATGTATTTCCGCTCTTGTAACAAAATGCAATTGTTTATTTCGCTGTCTTCCATAAGCCAGTATTTATTTCTATCCAAAGTAATTGATAAGTATGGTGCGGTAGGTATTATGCTAATGGTTTGTCCCTCGTGCACAGTTGGTAATGGTAAAATATGGAATACTTGAAATTGTTCTCTTGTTACTAAGGGAATTCCAATTTCAATGATGATCATGTTTTCCATTACTCTTGCCTTAGTGGAGATGATTTTATACAATGTGGCTAAATTCGAGCGTGAATCGTAGCCTGGGATTCGCATTGTTGGTGAAATGTGCCCTTGTATGAATGTTATTTGTTCCACGAATTGGTTTGGAGTGAGTAGCAGTGGATTTAATTTTCCATTTTGTGTGTCCAGAACTAGCCCAAGTAATGCATTTTGAGTGAGCTGGTATGTTGTTAATTGAATAAGAATTCGTAATGCGGCGGTCGTAAATAAGTGTGACGCATGTGTGTTCTCATCCATAGCTGCTAGTTGATTTTTAAAAAGTTCCAACTGTAGGTCTATGTCTTTTTTTTCCTTTTTAATTATGTTCGTAGTAGCATTGGCTATCAATGTCTGATTTGAAATCAGCTTTAACATATGATCTGCGTTTGTGTTTAGTGTCAAAATTTGCTTTTCGTATTCTTTTGCAAATTCTTCATCTAATACGCCAAATAAGGTGTGCTGCATACTTCCGATAGCATTGATTAGTCCTCTTTTTTGACGGTAAGGTGTAATTTTTCGATTTCCGTGGTATAACAGCTCATTTTTGCTTGTTACTTCGGAAATCATTTTTTCTAATTGACTATGAATGGTTAAACAGACTGTCTTATCAGATTCCGACAGAATTTCCGGTTTTTGCTCACCATATGTTTGAAAGTAGGTTTCTTTTTTACAACCGTCGTATAGTTGTTTTAAATACTCTGGAAATGCTGTTTGTTCGGCCCAATAATTTTTAAGGTCGTAATACACCACTAGTTGCCAGGTTCCGGTAATGACATTTGTTATTCCAATATCTTCAAAATACATTCCAGATGTATTATTGAGCGTTTGAAGACTCATGCCCTGTAGATATTCGGCTGTATGCTGTGGTAATCCGACGCATACGCAAATTAGCATGGATAATATGCTAACCGTATGACTCAGATTTTTTCGTGCTGACTGTCGAGTTACTCTGACCGATTCTGATGGCCTAATTGTGTTTTTTATAACTGCCGGGCTTTCGTTATCATCAATCGGCAGTAAGCATACCTTCGTTATTGGTCGTTTCAAAACAGTATTTTTCTTTTTTATGGTCACTACTCTTGTAAGGCCATCTTTGCCCGCTTGAGTTTCGATCACTCGTCCCAATAACCATTGTGCTGGAGGTAACTGCTCGTCTCGAATCAATACCAAATTTCCAATTTCGACATTTTTTAGCTCTTTTTTCCATTTTGGCCGTTGCTGCAGTCTTGTTAAATACTC
>JANTEX010253253.1:0-12369 GCA_024741295.1 Macrocera vittata | reverse complement strand
TATGAAAATATTTTCAACAATTGAACTGTCAAACTCACTAACACATAAGATAGGGTAGGTCTTTGAAAAAGCTAATAAATTAAAAACCTATTTTGGACTAAACTTAAATTTTTACAGTTCAACGTAATGGTATTAAGGGGTGGACTGGATGAATTTTATGGTGACCTCCAGCGCTTCGACACCATGTTTGAAGGAAACTCGACTCACCCAAAAGATATTGTTGACTTAATGGTTTTAACAAAAGAATTCCAATAACTAGGATTTGAAATTAGGGCTAAAGCTAAAAGGAAAATAATTTAACTAAACTATCCGATCGGAGTAAACTAGAAGTTTACACCCTAAAAATATAAATTAACTAAATATACAAATCCGGCAAAAAAGTTGACGGAAACACAAAGTAAGTGTAAAAAACATGCAAAAGTGAAACTTAAAGATAGATTGAAAACTAAGACTAAGACTAAGTGTATCACGTGGTGGGTAGCTTTTTTACTGCAGTTCTGTTTCTGCGTTGTATACTAGGTATACATATATATCACAGGTTGATATCACAGAATTCGTTAATGATTTCCACGCAAATCATCTGCATAGCTTTTTGATGTCACCATCTTGGTTTATACATATAAAAAAAGGTTTATATGTTTCTTAGGCATAAATCGTGTAAAAAGACTAGATAGGGTGGTTGACTAAGTCGGTATAAAAAAAATGTAAAAGAAAATAAATACTCGGTCAGCAAAAACAAGATTTTTTGCATACATAGCTTACAAGGAAGAACGCACAATTATGATGGACGTAAGTCCTTTACGTGCCACTTACCAAGATTGGCACCATTTTCATTTTCTAATTCGTATATCAGGTCGGATATTTTTTCCTTAACTTTACATTTTATATATTTTGGAGCTAGTTTGGCTGAAAAATAATTTGCGGCATCGGACAAGACAAGATTACGTTTGTAGACGATATCGCCAACTTTAAACACTAAATCTTTTTTGCTTTTGTCGTAGTATTTTTTGTTGCGATTGTATGCAATTCTCATTCTTTTAAAAACCTCTTCATAAATTTCGCTAAATTTTTTCAGAAATTCTGCCCGTGCGGATCGAAGTAGTGATGGATCTTCAACAGCCTGTTCAATGTATGCTGAAAAGTCAGAAGCGGAATATGAAAATTCACGACCAAATGTCAAATAGTAAGGAGTAAATCCGGTAATTTCACTCACGGCGGTTCGTAGTGCAATGCCAATATTGCCTATTTCTTTGTCCCAGTGACGGTGGTTATCATTAACATAAGCTCTAAGCATGTTTCCTATCACCTTATTAACTCTTTCCGTGGGATTGTTCTGAGGGTGGTATAGAGCATTGAACCACAGACGTTGAATTGCGTATTTTGCAGCTAACCGACCGAATTCCTTTCCCGAGAATTGTTTTCCATTGTCCACTATAATGGTTTCAGGTACACCGAATATATTAAACCAATGATTCTCAGCTAGATCGACAACTTTTGATGCTGTTGCGTGTCGAATTGGAAATAACATACACCATTTTGTTACCCAGTCGCAAATTACTAAAATAAATGCATTTTGTTGGGTAGACCTAGGAAGTGGTCCTAACAAATCCATGGAAATCATTTGAAATGGTTTAGACGCTATCTTAAATTTACCCATCAAACCTGATCGTTTCGTCGTCGGTTGCTTAATTTCCTTACATTTTGCACAAGACTTCACATATTTTTCTGCGTCCATCCCGGCACCTGGCCAGTAATAGCGTTGGAGGAGTTTGTATTTGGTCCGTCTTATACCTTGATGGCCGGAGGTTGGACAATCATGGGACTCCGATAATGCCATTGGTCGAGCCGATTCTGGGATCACCAGTCGCCAAGGATCACCTGGAGGACGCCGAGAATCAGTTTTAAATTTGTAAAACAAACGACCATCTACTATACGCCAATCGCTAAATCTGGTTGGGCTTAATGACACTTTCGCCAGCATTTTAATATACCACTCGTCGTCTGGTTGAACGTCGAAACTAATTAGGTCAATTGATTGAATTAGCGGAAGCCGCGATAGAGCATCTGGAACGATATTTTGTTCACCTTTACGATGATGAATTTCAAAGTCGTATTGTGACAATCCCATTACCCATCGAGCAAGGCGACCTGGCGGGTTTTCTTGTCGAAATAGCCAAATTAGAGAGCTATGGTCGGTGAAAATTTTAAAGTGGTAGCCTTCAATATACGGTCTAAATTTATGAACTGCGAAAACAACGGCTAAACATTCCCTTTCCGTTACAGAATAACGAGTTTCGGCACCTTTCAGCTTTCGGCTCGCAAATGCAATTGGCTGCTCATTCGGACCTTGACAAATTACTGCACCTAAACCGATGTCCGACGCATCGCAATGGATACTGAACGTTTGATTGAAATCGGGCATGGTTAAAAGTGGGGTGGAAACTAAATCATTTTTCAGATCTATAAACGCTTTGTCAGCTTCGGGGTTCCAATTAAGTTTTGCCTTTCCCTTTTTCTCTTTGGTCAACTCGTGTAACGGTGCAGCTATTGTTGCAAAATTCTTTACAAAGCGTCTGTACCATGAAGCAATGCCGATAAAACGTTTCAACTCGGTAAAGTTTACAGGACGCGGATAATTCACTATAACCTCCACCTTATCCGGATCCGTACGTAAACCGCCTTGATCCAAAACATAACCCAAGTATTTTAATGTTGGGACACAAAACCTAGATTTTTGGAAATTAATGGTTAGGCCAGCAAATTTTAATCTTTCCAGGACAAATTTTAAATCATTAAGGTGGTCATTAAATGTTTCGCTAACAATGATTATATCGTCTAAGTATGCAAACACGCGATTATCCGTATGACCGAAAACCGAATTCATTAATCTTTGTGCAACTTGTGCCGAATTGTGGAGGCCAAAGGGTAATCGGGTGAATTGATAAAGGCCGTGTCCAGGAACACTGAACGCTGTTTTCTCCTTCGAATCTTCAGACAATGGGATTTGCCAGAAAAAGTCTTTTAAATCTACTTTTGACAAATATCTTGATCTACCCAATCTATCAAGGATCTCCGAAACTCTTGGTAATGGATAGGAATCTCTAATTGTCACCGCGTTTAATTTTCTCGAATCTACACATAAACGGTCTCTACCATCAGCTTTTTTAACTAGAACTGCCGGGGAACACCATGGACTAATTGAACGTTCCACGACACCAAGTTCAATCATCCGTTTTAATTCAGCACCAAATCGAGTTTCAACGGCAGGTGACACAGCGTAACCCCGTTGTTTAATTGGGAGAGCGTTTGCCGTATTAATTTGATGCGTATACAGAGACGTGCAGCCTAATTTTCCATTTCCTAATTCCTTAAATTGGGTCACAATTGCATTTAATTCATCCTTTTCATGTTGGCCAAGGTCATCAAACGTTATCACACGATTTTTAGGGGAGATGGTTGATAAAGACGACGATAAAGACGAACACGACCATCCATTTTCATTTACATACAATAATACATTGAAATCTTTAAAAAAATTTATACCCATAATTAGACCAATTGGTAATGACGGCACAGAGAACATTAACAATATACGAACTTCATCACGGTATGTAACGGGAACATAATATAATCCTTCGATAAGATGGCTAGTACGATCAGCAGTATGAATTGCTGATACAGATCTTGTATCGCATTTTAGACCTAATGAGTTTAAGAATGAGCAACCCTCTTTACCAGCGACGGATATGTTTGCCCCAGAATCAAGCAAGCATCGAAAAGTAGATCCCAATATGGATACGTTGACATAAGGACGATTGTCTTCTGTTGGGTTAGGAGTTGCAATTTTTAAAATTTCGTAGAAAGCCGTCAAAATTTTAGAGGGGACTTTTGTCCGAGGGAACTCTATTGTTTTGGAGTCGGAGTTGGTTCCGTTAAGCCGGCCCCGTTTAAGTTTTCCGAGATCGATGCTTGATTACTTGTTGTGAGATCGATATTGATTAAGTTTGATCTTTCTTGAACCGGTGTTTGCGTAGCAAACTCAGTGGAGGACTGGGTCGATTCAAAGAATTGACCTTGATTTGTCAAATTATGTGAATAACAAGGATTATTATTGACTACAAGTGGTTGCTCTAAGTTTTGATCAACCGGAAATTCATAATTTAAGCACTGCAGTGAATTTATTGGCCTTGAATTTTGTGGACCCGCTTGGTGGTTGTAATTACGATATTGTGGTGGCTGGTTTTGATTGAAATTTTGGAATCTTGTTGCAAGGTTGCCAGTGTTTGGGTTGGGATTTTGAAATCTTGTTCCAAAGTTACTAGTGTTTTGGTTGGGAGCAGACCAACGATTGGCGTTAAATTGATTTTTCGGATAATTAGATGTTTGACGTATGAAATTATTATTACCTTGAGCATACACTGGACGAATAACTTTGTTTGGATAGCGACTAAAATTTTCGGGGGTATTTAATTGTTGTGTCGGGTATTTTCGAACATTTGTATTTTGGATTGACATTTGATAGCCCAATTCTAATTTTTTGCACGCATCCTTTAATGAAGCCACTGTATTAAATTCATAGAGAGATAAAGCCTGTACCAAGTGTGGTAAAAGATTTTTTCTAATTATGCTAACCCGTTTAGGTTCCTCGGGTACGACATGAAGTCGCCAGAACATGTTTTCAACATCCGAAAAATATTTTACGACCGATTCATCTTGCTGTTGTCGGCGATTTGAAATTGTTTCTAGTAAACCGTCATTTAAATGATTAGGTTCAAAGTCTTCGAGAAATTTTCGAACAAATTCTAACCAATTGCGGAATGGCTGAATATGACTTGTGCTTCGAAACCATTTTAATGCGGTCCCACCCAATAAGTCGGTCATTGAATACAAAATGTTTTCACGAGATACGTTACGCGATATTGAACGATCCATCAGTACTTGCAAAAATTCAGATGCCGATGATTTCGGATCATCACCGGTAAATTTAATATCCCATTGCCAAATTCTTTCTCTTTGACTATCTGTTGAATTGGAAGCGACCCTACGTTCAGTTGTAGCTGGAACCCGTCTAGGCGGTACAGCTGGGACTTGTCTTGGATCTAAGCCGCCGTCCAAAAATGGATTTGTTGAGCCCAATAAAGCACCTCTTCTTTGGGGGAAGTTTGGTAATGGAAGATTGTTAGGAGGTGGCGACTGACTAGGCCCTGGTGGCGGTGGTTCTGGGTCGGATAAATTAAAACCGGAAAAATCGGGTGAGTCGAGCCCGCGAGAAGTTGATGTCAAATCAAAAACAAATGCTTGACGTAATGAAGCAGAAATATTTGCAGCTTCATTGCGTCTATCGGTCATGTCAACTAAATTGGCAGCTCGGGTATACAGCTCGCGGAGGTCTTCACGGCCATTCAATTTTGTAACTCTGTATCGTAAGAAGTACAAACAAGCACGGGCTGTTTCCAGTGTGTATTGTACACCATTGTTATTATGGCCGAGAATGATATTCAATTCATCCCTACATTGGTCAATTTCGGTTTGTTCGGGCAATACTGACGGAAAAGTAATTCGGCAAACATTTTGATCTGCCTCATATCTTAAAATTTCTATCAACCTTTTTTTTTTTGCTTCCACAGTGAGAGGGAAGTAATCAACGCCTCTTAAGGCTAACTCATACCGGACATACAAGTGTGGCAGTAAATTGACCAAGCGAACATAATCTATATTAGCTTCCATATTCAAATTAAGTTGTGTAGATGTATATAGGTGTTTCTGTTGAAATATTTATTATATTACTACTTATTTAACGGACGAAAAGAAACTATAAAATTGTAATAATTTAAGTCTAAAATCCTTACTAAATATTTTTTTTTTTAGAGAAAAAAAAAATTCAACTAAAAATAAATTAAACTAAAAATCCGGTCACTAGCTGTACCATGTAGTATATACAAACAAAAAAATTCTCAAATAAAAATTCTAAATAACTATATGTTTTGTACGCAACACTGATAATAAATATATTGTAGCTTAAAGAGAAAAAAAATTCATAATGCACTTATTCGTAGAATTTTTTTTTCGATTAATTGTATGTATATAAGTACTTTCATATACCTATATATGTATATATACGTGTATAAATAAATGATATAAACACAATACGAAATATATTTAACATTGAAGAATGGTACATCACATTAAACTGCTAACAATAGGTACTGTAGGTATAGAAACAAGCATGGTTTTTAAACAAAAAGATCACATTTGTTAAAGATAGAAAAATATTATGATAGAGCCATGAGAAGAAAAAGCTTAAGTTTTAAAATTACTCTTTTTTTAATTTTTTTTTTAAATTTAAAGCTGTTTGTTTTTTTAACAATTTTTAAATAGACATTTTCTTTTTTTAATTTTTTAATTTCGGCTAAGCCCCCATTTTTGTAACAGCTCCTGGCTCTGGAGCAGCACAATATTAATTAAACATATAAAAACAGCACAATACAAAGTAAAAGATTTGACTTCTGTAAACGTTATAATTTTTATTTCTAATAATTTAAACTTTCTTTATACATAATTATAATTAAATTATAATGGGATTGAGGATTTGAGGATTTAGTGCGCACATATAACGTATGATACCTCTGTCTTATGTTATGATGTTCCTTTTTTTATTTACACATTTATTTATCCGTAAACTGTAGGTTTTTATTAAATCGATGTTCAGATTTAGTCTATTATTACTTTTTGAACCATTTCGGTTCAATATCCAAACACAATCATATTTGCATATATGCACCAATTATTGGATCTTTTTTTTGATTTTATATCCACTGTTCTATTTATATATTTTTGTTATAAATAATAACGTAATACAACTTTTAATATTAATAATTTGGCGACCGAATCGCTTGATTGTCCACCGGTCTGAGCTGTTCTCTTTTCAAACCTCCACGTTACGAGGTATCATCGATGTAGGAAAAGTGGTGGGAGGAAATGAGCAGTCACACAGGAAGATATATTTTTATTGTAACATTAATAATATGAGTTTATATATATATATATGTCTTCGTATATGTCTCTAAGAGTATTAATCATTATGGTGATGTGCAAAAATATAATTTATTTAAAGTACTACTAAAACCAGCCGTTACAATACCAATATGCAAGTAGATACGCAGTAGCAAGTGGTCAAAGAAAGAGTCTCGAAATTGTCCCAAATGTGTTCTGTAATGGTTCTTGAGATTTTGTAAAATGGTCCTTTATTTACATATGAAGTCCGTGAAAAATTTTATTAAGATCTCCAACACAAAAATATTTCAATCGTTTAATAAAATGTACAGCAGGTATTTTTAGGGCTTTAAAACTTCTAGCGTCTAAAATCATTTTCAAATGAATTTTTAGAAAATATAACTTTTCCTTTTTCAGATGTCACGGAAGTGTCCTTCCAATCGGAAACTCATGCAAACATATCACAGCCCGTGGACGGTTTAACGACCAAAGAATATGTTGCTATCGGCATTTGCAGTGTTCTATTGGGCCTGATATATGTGGCGTCTGTATTTCTTTATCTTCACGTTAAGAAACGTAAGTCACGAAATGCTCATTTGGCCGCAGCTCCGTCAACTATGGCCGCTGTAAAAAATGACCAGGTCACATTCAACGCTTCGTTTCGTGGTGGTGGCGGTTCTGCGTTTAGCATACAGAATCGATCGGATTTAATGGGTGGCGGCAGTTCACGTGGCAATTCTGCAACACTTGGACAGTATCCGAGTATGACAAATGGCTTAAGTGGCGATGAGTTGGGCATTGTGAAAAGTAATCCATTGCTGAAACACTATCCGAATTTAAATGATAATTCGGGATTCATTAGTGATATGTCGAATTCGAATTCAGAAGATGAACACGTGCTAAATGCTGAAATTATGAAGAATGTAAGATTATGGGGACGGATGTGAGGTGTTTGATATTCTAATATTTGTTTGTATATGTGTACAGTTATCGGCAATAGTTCATTCCACGGATGCAAATGGTGTGCCATTGGGGAGAAATTTCGGTTATGACAACAGTCACAGCCCAACACAAGATACCGAATGTCTGCCCGAAGAAAATGTGTCAATTGTCGAAGATATGAGCTCAGAGGATAAGCTAGAGAACATGAAAGCCATTGTTAATGGTACAATTCGACGGAAGCTATACTTTAATCCGGCCTACTTTGAACCGCAATTACTGCTGGTAAGAAAATCGTAAATTTTACAAATATTTGTTAAACTAGGAGAAAAGGCGAAAGATATTATTTTTTTAAATTCTAGTGAACCATTGCTTTTGTTTCCGTCTCTAAATTTTATTTCTTTATTCTTTTATACAGTCTCCACCGCCAGCCGCCATTGAATTTCTAACCAAGATCCGTGAAGTGATTACAATTGCAAAATACAAAATGGCATCGAAACGATTTCAACCCTCTCTAATAATGATACCCGAAGAACATGCTATGAAATCGATGGGAAAACCGCTGGCTCCCAGTAGCGTCACGACCGGCAGCCACAAAGATAACTCGCGAAAATCAAATTGTGCCGGTTGTCCAGGCTGCGCGGCCGATGGCAAATCGAAGCCTAACAATAGCGGTGACGGTACATCAGCGAATGCAAATTGCAAGAATTGTGGCGACAAACGAAATAGTATTCGCAAATGGTTGGAAGATGTATCAACACACGAAGGTGATCGTCTGTCAGATCCGGACACAAACGAACATAATATTCTTGATAAAGAAGTTAATCGCACCGGCGGTCAAGACTCACCGAAAGTCGATAAGAAACTTCCGACCGATACCTGTTCAAATTCGTCGGGCAGCAGTGACACGCTAAAAGCGAACAGTGCCAGCAGCAAAACATCGAATAAACGTAAAGCGCCGCCATTACCAAAATCGGATCCACCAAAGATAATATCACATTTCCTGAAACAAGACATTACGAAACAGATGCCGAAGCCTACGGCTAATTTGTACAACAAACCGGATCTGGGTGCTGATCAAAAGTCAAGTCTTTATCACAAAAACTCCATCCAGTCACTGGCCGAAACGAATAAGATCTACACAAAAACTGAGATCTACAATCAATTGTCTCGAAATGGTGGCAGTGAACTGTACAACAATCCACAATTCCAGCTGAGCCAATCACCACAACTCGGTCATCGTACGGCGCGAAACGCAAACATTAAAGTCAATGGCAAACTATCGAAACCGGTCGAAGTTTTGGATCAATTCGCAAATCCGCAGAAAAATCGTCATTACGAAGCCATGCAGAATTTACGACAAATGCCCGATATGGTGTACGAGGCAATGGCCAAAGACCTGTCGAAACGGCAACAACATCTGAAAAATCACTATGGACAGATCAATGTGCCGGCACCCGACTACGATGATTCATCTTCGAATCGACGTTCTCTGGATTCTGACGAACAAGCATACATTCATTTACCACCGCCTGACTACAATAATACAATGGGTCGAACAAAACAGCACTATCAACCTGATTCACCGATATACACTCGGAAATCACCACATTTTCTGATTGTCGACTACGAAACCGATAGCCTGGAGCGTACGACATCGAAAAAATCGAGCCGAACCAGTATGACACCGCCATCGAATAACAGTGATTTGAGTTCACAGCCAAGTCCTTCGTTGAGTGCGGCATTGCCGCTGGAGGAAGAAGTTGAAGTACGCAATACAGTTTACGATCGCGTTGAAGGTCGCAAAGATCTCAGTGACTTTATAGCGGGCAATCGACGAACATTGAACAATAGAGAATCGACGTCCTACCTCAATGGAAGCCCCTTAAAAACAACGACGCCCATCGAACGTCGCATCAAGTACAATACACCGTTTCATGGCAGTATGACCATCGAAGTCGAACACAATCCGACCGACTGCGAAACGTCCACCGACAGTGAACAATTTGAACCGGACACACTTGATCGCAAACCAAAACGTCTGATGAACAATCAAATTAAATCCAGCAAAGAGTGGTCCGATCATATGATACGATCGGCCAATTTCCTAAACAATCAAAACAATTGCAGTTATGGTTCGTTGCAAAATATGACGTCATTGCCTGACATGCAAATGCTTTCGAACAATTCTCAGTTGGTTTTGCGATCAAATGGGTCGTTTAAGAGCAACAGTAGCTTGAACAATGTTAACGGTACCGGTCATTTTATCGATCCGAATTTGGCCCATCTACAACGTACGTTCAGTAGCCTACGCGAAATCTACGAAGCAAAAACACAGAAAATGCCGCCCATTTCATTTCCAATTACCAAATCCGTGGATTCAGTGCTGGACAAAGGTCGACTGTTGACGCTAGAGGCACGCCATTCGAAACGACAACGTAAAACCAAATACGACACAACGAACACACTGAAAAAACCGATGCCACCCGATGTAATACCGTTCGAACAGAATCTCTACGATAGTCCGGCCGCACTAAATGCCGAAGCGGCACGCATCAAAGGTTTGGTGATGCAAAAAAACTTGTCGGGTTGGAACACCGATGACATGAATCAAGACTACAATGATCATGACACATGCGATACGGCCAGCCAAAATAGCGGATCGACTGAGGTCACCGGTGTTTCCGATACCCAACACAATTCGGAATTTGAATCAGACAAACAGGCAACAATACGTACAACGGCCACCAACGGTAGCAGCACCTTTAACACAGCATTGCCAACGAACGGCTTTGCCAATAATAAATTGTCAAAATATCACATTAACAATTCGATTAAAATGAAAAACGACAAAGTTCTATATGACCGTATCGAACAACGGCCCATAGAGATTCTGGAGAATTTCATGAATTTAGGCGACATCCGAAATAAGCATTTTATCGATTCGGAAAACTCGAAAATGTGCGCTGAAGCTATGACGGAAAAGAGCACCACATCGGTGGCGATAACTACGGAACAACATGAATCCGTACCGGATGACGATCTGGATCGCATTGAAATTGCGTCCATACGTTCGTTATCGAACAATGCGACGACGACCTCACTCAGCACAAGTACTACATCGTTAATACACGATTTAACCAGTCCGGATATGCGACCATTTGACGTGCATCAATCACGAATGATGCCGACAAAAGTGTTTCGCGTCGAAGTGCCAAATGCCACAACGAACGGTATGCAAATTGCACTTGGCCTCAAGGATCGCGTGAAAAAGTCTAAAGATCTGAAGAATGCGTGGCGAAAATTTGTGTCAAAATTCCATACGAAATCGTCGGACACCAACAAACCGGATTTGGACTGTTTGGAAAAAGCGTCGGCCATGTCGGACGGTGACGAGGGCATTTCGTCGATGCATGATGACAGTGTAACGGTTTCCGATGACACAAACAAGTATAGCGCCGGTAATATATCGCGGACGCCGTCGCAGGCGTCCGATTGTCGACCGGGAGGTAGTGGAGGAAAAGCGGATCAAGACGGTGGTTATATGAGTGCCGATTCAAGTGAATATCGGATACAGAACAAAAAGTTGTACGAACGATTTAATTTCAAATCGACTCGGGCCGGTAGTAGCTCGTCGACGAGTGTGGGCAGTGGCAGTGATTACGCACAGAATATGAATCGAATGCAGGAAATAAAGGAGAACGCTGCAGAATCGGAAAAAGGCTCTTCACCGAAATTGCCGAATCGAATGGCGAACGTTTTGTCGTTGGGCAATGGGCAACCGCATGTTATCAATTTGAAAAATGGCGGTCTCGATCAGTCGATTGAACCGATCGACATCAATGTTTATTCGTCGGACGATGAACGGTACAGCAGTGGTATGTCATCGGTTAAACTTAAGTCTATGCACTTTTTAAATATCTCATAAGTATTCACTTATGTACGTTCAGACTAGAAATGACAAACGAAAGTATGTATCGATATTCATTAACAGTAGTTCGTACTTTCAGCGATACGCTTAAGTTAGTCTTTATGGGAATTATCGTACGTTCAGTCCTTCATGCCAGAAACTAAAGTTGTTAATGTCAAGTATTGGCACAAGATCAGACTTTTCGCGACACACTGAAGTGTTTCTCATAAAGTGGCAGAAATCGTTAAGCTATAAAGAGCAAAAACGTACGTGATATAAACCTATGACATCAACTTTCAATGCATCGCAATGCGAGGATTTTAAGTATATTCGGTAGATATCTTGAGATTCTCCTTGTAATTATTTAGTCTAAGAGAATTCGTTCAACGGTAAGCACCTTTTTATTCCATTTTGAGTCTATCTCAGTGCATGCCAGTCTATCTGAGTAAGTAAGTCTATCTCGCCACGTATCTTCGAATTCGAACTCAAGTCTGAACTTAAGTTTATCTCTAGGATAAAGAGAATTT
>JANTEX010253031.1:927-12373 GCA_024741295.1 Macrocera vittata | reverse complement strand
ACACCTGCAAAGATGAAATGAACTGTAGAATAATTAAAACCAGGATTTTCACCATACTGTTGCAGGAAGGATTGGACTCTTTTTTGAGTTAATAAGTTTATTTGCTCAGAGCGATGTACTATCGTCATTATTATGTTCCTTAGTAGTGGACTCGTTGCTTCGGCGATTTAATAATGGCACTATAGCCAGAGTGCCAGAGGTTATGCTTCTGATTTTTCTTTTACGGAACTCATGTATATTTTTCTTATGAGGTTAAATATTTTGCTGTTTTCTAGGCTCCAAACCGAGGGGGTAACTTCTTGAAGAATTTCTGGGACAACAAGGAATTCCCGAGAAATTTCCAAGAAATTACCACGGAATTCACATCGAATTCCAAGAAATACCGAGGAATTCTTTTCGTTGAGGAATTCTTTGGGTCACATTTATTTTAGTGGTAACCCCTCGTTTAGTCTTTCTCAATTGTTTATTATAAGTGTTGCTAATGTTTAGGTGTATAAGGCAGAGCATTTTTCTCGATTTTTTCAGTTTTCTTGTTTTTCATTTGTGTTTTAAACTGGACTAAAACTCTGAAAAAATTACAGCTTCTTAAAAGAGCTGCACTATGGTTTTTTTTCGATTTGGAAAGCCAAAACTAATAACTATTTTATATGACGTAAATTATTAAAAACTCGTTCTCAGAGGTTTTTGGGAGCGCTGACTACGAATCTCGCATTCATTTTTAAAAATTTAAAATGGCGGCATAGGTAGCAGCAATAGGTACTGTTTTAAAAAAATGTTCTAATTTGCATAAAAATTTCTTCTTGGGGATTTTTGGGGGCGCTAATCTCGAATTCGAGGCACTTTGTACTCCTAAAAATGCTCTGATTTGCCTAAAAACTTGTACTCGGTAGCGTTTGGAAGCGCTGATTTCGAATTTGGTATTATTTTTTTTTAAATTAAAACTGGCATAGGTCGCAGCACTTTTAATTTCTTAAAATGCTCTGATTTGCATAAGAACTTGTACTCGGGGTTTTTTGGTGTGCTGATTTCGAATATAGCATTAATTTTTTTTAAATTAAAAATGACGGCATAGTTGCCGGCACTATTAGTTTAAAGAAATGCTCTAATTTGAAAAAAAAAAAAACAAATCCTCGCGGGGGTTTTTGGAAGTTTTGAATTTGAATCTGGCATTATTTTAATGGAATTCTTCATGGCAGCATAGGTGCCAGGACTTTTAATTCCTAAAAATGCTCTGTTTTGCCTAAAAACTTGTACTTTGTAGTGTTTGGGAGCGCTGATTTTGAATTTTATATTATTTTTTTTAAAGTAAAAACTGCGGCACTTTTGATTCCTAAAAACTGCAGCACTTTTGATTCCTAAAAGTACTCTGATTTGCATAAAAACTTGTACTCGGAGGTTTTTTATGGCGCTGATTGCGAAACTCGATTTTTTCTCTTCCCTTTTAGGGGTGAGGGAATCAATATGTAATAGTGACTGAAGCACATATCATGCAATACCAAAATCTAAAGAACCCGGTTTGGGATCGAAAACTTTAGAACCAAAGTTTTTTTAGATCGTTCATTTGACCAGGTTTTGCATGGAAGATTGGACAATTTACACATCCTGTTGATGCAGTCAAAACATTCATCACTTTTCCATCAATTATTGAACAAAAATCGTTAATTTGATGTTTTATGTATTCATATATATTATTTTTTATTTTGTTTCTCAAGCGTTATTGGCGTCTATAAGCATGCACAAGGATTGCTCATATTTGTTCCGACAAAACACCGTTATCATTTTGTGATTACTTTGTTTAAATGAGTACCAGGCTCTTGAATCATAAAGATTTTGTTACTGCTTTATAGCTTGAAGAATTTACAATTAAGCACTCGCCGATATGATTTCTTGATAATGATAATTAAGAACCCAAGTAGAAAATGTAAACTCAAATTTTGAACAGAAACCCAGGTATACCAAAACGCAAACTTTTTCCAAGATAATAGTTAAACGCAAAAATGTCATATAATTTAGAAAAAGTAAACAAAGCAAAGTCAAACGGCTGGCAACCCTATCTGTTAAATTATAACATTTTGTTCGGTCTTATCAAATTTATGAGAGGAAAAAAAATGTTAAAAATTGCTGTAAAAAAGAGAATATATTAAGCGTCAGAGAAATTCAGTTGAAAACCAGATGCAAAAAAAATATTTAAAAAATTTATTATTGTCAAAATGAAAGTGCAAGTACTTTGCTCATAATTTAATGTATAACTTGAAAACCAACCACTTTTTCTCCTGTAAATAATAACAAAAATGATCGTTTAACAAAAATACTATACTTTAGATTTTTATAACATAAGACTTTGTTAGTTTTACAGCAGCCAGATCTGACTTTAATTCATTTAAAATTGAAAACAAATTTTAGTGCAACATGTTGAAAGCCATAAAACAAAGAATTAATATACCATCAACTTAATGGCAAATAAAACCCAAAGCTTGAATAGCATATTGTACATTGTAACCTAATATAATTATTATATTAATTATGTTTTATTAATTTTTGAAATATTTTTAGATGGCATTATTAATAAAAATAGATCATAATTACTTGAAAAGCTATAAACATCTCTATTTAATTCAGAATGGCACAGGTATAATCATTAATAATAAAATAGCTATATGCATAGCTGTTGTTGTTGTCATTATACCATCGCAGGTATACCTAATACCTATATATGTATATGTGTGCTCTTATAATTCAAAAGTATTCCATGTACCATCAGTATACATATATGTATCCACAGCTATTTAGAAAATGTTTTTTGAAGCACCAACTTGGGTAATTGAAATGTATACCATCGCAATAGCACTTACACAAGTTATATAATATGAGATCAGCCAGCTCTAGCTGCTACTACTATGCCATATTCAATTATTAGATAGAGCTCATTAGCCGTATTTTATTACTTTTTATATTATATTTTTGTTGATTAGCTAATTGAATTTATGGTATATGTTTTGTGTATGCTTAGATATATTTATACCTTTATAGCAATCGTTAAAGTATATAATGTTACAGTATATGTACATTGTACGTATAAAACCTCTGTCTTGCAATTAAAGTTAATTATATTTTATAGTATGTGTTACCGGTTACAAAAAGGTGAAGAAAGCTGTACCAATGCGCGCAGAATCAAGAAAACACATCATTAAATTTAAAAGCCAAATATAAAAAAATAAATAAATTGTAATGTTGTTATTTTTATTTTATATTGATTTGTTGTACGTAAACTTATATATATTTATATTCGATTAGTTTGAATGCCACATTGAACATATTTTTCTTGACAAATAGTTTTGTACACAGCATTATTCTCTATAATCTATATATTTACCCAATGTGCATGAAAAGTGTCTGTAATGCGCTAAATCAGCTAAATGATTTATTAAATGAACATAAGCCTGCATTATACTGATTTTTTTAATGCTTCATCTTGGACAAATTGTCTCGTGAAAATTAACGATACATTGCCAAATATTGTTCTAAGCAGCTTTAGTCTATCTATTTAACTAATGTGCTCGAAAAGTGTCTGAAATGCGCTAAATAATTTAGTAAATGGTTGCATTATGGTAAAACCCATTTTAAGGCCAAATTATTTCTTCAAATACAATACGATAAGCAACATTATTTATAAGCGAAATTCATATTTAATGGAAAAGAAAAGTTCAATTTAAACTGCTGAAAGTAAAAAAAGGGAAGTAAAACCGCAAATCGTTTTAAACAATGTTCTTTCTTATACTGTATTACTTGTCCTTGAGATAGAAAATGCAATGAGTTCTTCGGATAAAATCATGTAAATTGAATAGTAATTGAGCGCAAGCATTACGTTCTAACCAACCTATATTTGAATTTGTTGAATACGAGTACAATAAAATTTTGTACTAAAAGTGGTGGTATATTTGAAAGATTACAAATACCGGAATAAAAAGAAGTCAAAACGTTCGGTGTATCGCGCACGGCTATTACATGATTTAAAGACATATAAAATATAACTGTTTTCTGACATTAGATTTTTTTTTCGGGCTAATGTTACAGTACTTAAAAAACAAATAAAAAACCAACAATTTTATGTTGAAATGTATCGACACGACTTTGACTCTTTGTACACATTTCAATTTGATATACAAAATGCCATTTATTTACCATGTTCTTGCAATAAGCCACATAAAGCCCACGCGTTCTCACGACAATGTATCGACAATGACATCAATTTAATGTGTATATACGAAATGTTGTCGGTTTATGTTCGAAAAAGCCACATTCTATATAATAGCATCTAATAGTCTTCAGAACCCATCGATAAATATATATATATATACATAATGACAAATAATTCATTTTTTATTGGAAAACTATTTATCAACGAAAAGAATATTTCCATTCCACACGTAAGTATAGTAATGTTTAAATAACATTTTCTGTTATTTTTTTCTCTTTTTTCAAATCGATTTCAACGATACAATTTCTGTATGTGCATATGAGATTTTCAATTTGATATTACTTGAAAATTGATGTGAATTTGTATGTACTTTTATATTACGTATATATGTTTACAGTTTGAAGCAGTGGTTTGCGTTTTCAATTTTAAAATCGTGATATTAGAATTTAATGACATTAGGTTTGTGAAAATTGATCACGAATATATATGTATACATTTAATCTTGTTATAAAATTGTAGTTGAAGTACTCTAACACACAGTCATTGAAATAGAGTTGGTTTTATATAGAGGTAAAAATTGAATTTAAATTCGAATTTCAATTACTTAACCAATTGTAATTTATATTTTGTATTGAATTTGTTGGTAATTGTGCATATTACATGTAAATGATTCATAAATATGATCTAATCAGATATATGTTTAAATTTTATATTATTACGAATTTGCACAGATACAGAATGTAATGTAAGACTGATTCTGTACTTTTTGTTGAATGAATTAGTTACATTTCCGTAGAAGCACTGCATAGGCACATATCGTGCACAAAGCGAAAATGTTGCTTCTATTCGAAGAATTGGCTTTTGGAGATGAATATTTTCTAGTTTTTTTTTCTGAATACACATTGCAGGCGCTTTTTATGCACAATGAATCTTGTAGGAGTATTTGACGTTGATTTTCATACCATTCATATAAAAAACAATTTTCTGCCTTCACAAGAGCTTTTTTAAAGGTAGGGTAGATCTTATAAGTCTATTTGTCGCCATATTGTCGCGTCGACTGGTTTACACTAATAAATCGTTTTTATTTATCTATATATACATAGTATATGTATTATTGTTCTTTATCTATATAGTCGCGTTCATTATTAGTTTTGTGATGGAAATTAATGTAAATATGTTGAACGTGAAAATAACTTTATTACAATGTTCGGTGTATGACTGTATGACAACAGAAAAACCTGCCGTTATAATTATATAAATAAAATACATTTATTTTATTCATGCTCATTAATGAATCATGCGTTCATGTGTGAATTAAGAGCCGGCCAATAAAATGATTATTTAATGAAGAAAAAATTAATTGGGCCCATTACAGACACATCACGAGCGCAAAATTAATAAAAAATTACCCATTAATAATTTGGTTTTAATTCATTCCACAACAACAACAAAAACTGACCGTTTGTTCGGTTACGGGCCCAGGTGTGTTCAGGTAGTGAACTGTACCCTACATTTCAAACAGAAAAATTAGAAAATATTTTTTTTTGTCATTGCCTGTTAACAAATACAAATAGTAAATTATAATAATCAATGGTTTAGATTAGTATCTTTCTAGCAATGGTAAAAGTATTATTTTATGTTTGACGCATTTTGGTGTGATTAAATACAATATAGCACTCAGTTTAATTGAAGTCTTTCTACCTTGAAAGTATAGCACTAGCACACCTATTTCGATACCGGCTTTAAATGTGTTACACATGCATTACGGTCGGGTTAACTAATTAGGTCACAATGAAATACATTTAAAATTAACAACAATCTATATGGAAATGAGGAAATCAATGTTAATTATATATTTGTTATCTATAACGATTATTGTGAACTGAACAGGTTTCGTATCAACATAAATCGTTTCATGTTTTTGATTTTTGGAAATGCCAATTGAGACAAGTGAATAATGTACACGCTACTATTTTAAATTAAATGAATGGGTTTGTATTTTATTCTCAGTAAAAATGAAATGAGATTTTGAAATTGAACCTGGTAATAAATTAATTAAAAGTGCATCAGTATATAACAAAATCATATTCTACACTTACCGAACTTGGGTCTTGATTTTTTTTTTGAAGTTTTTCATAAAAATGGTACATACCTGAAAAGAGAGGGAAATGAATTAATAAATTTGATTATTTATGTATATGGGTTTTTAGGTTCAAAATAATATTATAAAGATCGAAATGAAACCTTATAGAAATATTTCACGATGGAGGCCTCCAGGGTTAACAAGGAAATGGTTTTAAACAGACATTAAATGGGAATGTATTGATATGGACTACTCGGCTTAAGACCTTTCTAACGAGCTCCAATTTCGTACTTTTCGTCTAATTCGTCCTTTCTATCTATTTCGTTCTTTTCATCTATTTAATCCATTTTGTTCTTTTTATGCTTATCCATTTTAGTCCTTTTCGTCACTTTTATCCGTGTCGTTTCCAGCCTGCGGGCCTTTTTATCTATATCCTTTTCGTTCATACCTTTTTTTGTCCTTTTCATCCTTGTTCCAAAAAAATGTCCTTGTCTTGATATGTTCGACCCGATCGGATACAAATTAGGGAGGCTCTCAAACACCTATATTGTAAAAATTCGACTTTTGTTCGAAGATTGTTTTTCATAGTTAGCTATCGGGGTCTATTCTAGTTTCATTGAAGTTAGACAGACCTAAACATATGCGCACCACAAAGTTTGTGGCCGATCGCATAAAAACAATTTTTTCGTATTTCCCTTTTTTCTTGAAAGCAGTACCGCCTTCAATCTACAGCCGGTATACAAGAAAATATCTTCCATAATTTGTTACAACTCTCATTGTACTTAAAATGACCGGACGTTTTCTAAGTCGATAGTCGACATTTGTTGAGACTTAAAACATGTCGACATATGGTAATTTTTGAAAAGTATTCATAGTTTAGGGACTATTTCAATGGGATCTTTCATTCCATTCGGCTAATTCGTTCTTTTCGTCATTTTCGCCTATTTTGTCCTTTCCGGCCATTTCGTCCTTTCAGCCTATTTTGTCCTTTTCATAATTTTCGTCCTTTTCATAATTTTTGTCCTTTTTATCCATATCCATTTCTTTTCGTATATTTCGTCCTTTCCGCCTATTTCGCCCTTTGAGTCTATTTCGTTCTTTTATCTTTCGTCCTTTTTGTCCTTTTTATTAATATCCATTTTCGTCCTTTTTATCCGCATCCTTTTCATCCTGCTCGACTTTTTATATCCTTTTCGTCCTCTTTATTCATATTATTTTCGTCCTTTTTAACCGTATCCTTGACGTCCACCCGTTTTCAAAATCACCACTTTTCATCAATATTCATACTATTTTACTACTTTTTAACAAAATTGTAATGATTGATCAGAATAAGTAATCATTATTTTTCAAATTTCAAAGGAGGAATCGTCTAACGCAATGTCATATAGTCAGTCGTATGCCACTAAAATTTATAGTATACTACTTTTGTTCTGTGTTATTTTGTTAACTTCTAAAGGATTATATTTTTTTTTTGTAGGAAAAAATGTTAAGAGTTTGAACGATGCAGAGGGTATTTTTTTTATTTTATTTTCGACACCGTTATTTATATATTTTTTTTTGGATCTGATGGATTAGATTAGATATAATGTAGGGATTACTGAATGAATCGTTATTTTTTTACGAGCTTTAATAGGTACTACGTTTTTTTAAGTTACTTTATTCGTTTCCAAATTTAAAAAATTTTTGTTTTAAAAAAACATAGGCACTTTTAACTTTTGTGATCTATCAGTTAAAAAAATATTAAAAAAAAAACTATAACGCCTTAAAATAAAGTTGAAATACTTTAACCTTTGCACCGGGCATAAACATAATTCAACAATAATGACGTATTTTTATCAATATTAAATCTACACTAATGAAACCCGATTCGTTACGGTATAATTCATTTTAATTACTGTTCTGACCTTCTTTTTCATAATATTAGAAAATGTATACCAAAATGTTTGCTATTAAATCAGTATCGTAAGAAAAAACCGTAAGCAATTCAATGTTCTACTAACCAAATTCAGCTTATACGCGTACCTTTTTAAAATATTTTTTTCGATATCATAACGCATCATCTGAGTTTGACAAATAAAATTTTATTAATTCACGCTCAAAATACTACCATTCAAAATAATTTAACAACACTGATGTGTACGATGCTAAAAGACTTAATCAAAGTCATATCGTTTTCTTAGCGCCTTCTAAATAACACATAATTTGTCTGATGCCCACTATTTCTCTACATACGTTCCCACACGCAAAGACCAATAGTGTTTGTGAATATGATACGAGTATAATACTTTATAGTGAAACATCATCAACAAGCAAATAAAACACCTTATGCCGACTCGCAAGACTGTTAAAAAATCTATAATTTTTCGCATATTTAATTAGTTAATTAATTCTGACAATTAATACATAAATAAATAAATTGTATTTCATAGCTCGCATCAAAAGTCTAATAATCGATATCATTATCTTCTCTCATCTTCGAGTTCATTAAGTTAATTAACCTAATAACTGTTGATGGATATTAAATGGATAAACTCTATAGATATAGGTAAATTTAGGTTATAATGGTTTCGTACTAATATTGAGATGTGTATCTCTTGCCTTTCCTTTTCATATTCATAGATATATGTACTGTTGTGTATGTTTTCAACAAGCATATGATATAGAACATCAAATAATCAAATAACAATTATGTAAATTAATGTCCTATAAGAAATGCACATTTGGTTAAGTGTATAAATTATGGATTGCATATACGATAATGTCCTCCTGCGCATATGAATAAAATTAATCAAATGGAGGAAGAAAAGTGAATTTATGATAGACAAAACAATATAACCAAAAGAAAAGCTCATAATGTTTTATGCATTTCATATATTTAAACTTAACTTATACAGTAGAGGTACAGTATACGCTGTCTGGATGATTTTTATGTTTTCTTTCTTTTTTTTGTTATCTCGCAATGTTTTCATTTCTTTTCTCAAACGAGCAACATTAATAAAATATATGTATAGGTATACTCGTAATAGAACTATACAAGAAGACCATATCCATATCATAAGAAGTATCCTACATATACCAACTGTGCCCATTTATCACAAAACGGCTGTATGCAAGAGTGTATAAACAGTGTTTGTTATGTTGTTTTCGTTGTTGAAAAATTGGTTGGCACCGTGCCACATCACCCAGCACACACCGGAGTTGAATAACAAAATTATAATGTCATCAAAATGATGATGCGATTCTATATGCTCGACCAAGGTTCTGTTTTTATTTACAGCTAAATGCAGTTATAAAAAAAAATGTATACTGTCAATAAGAGCCAAGTTTTTTTATTTTTGTAAAGTAAGTTTACGTGAATTTTGTATAGAGTCTAATCTTTAATTATAAATTAGGTGATGCGGATACTTCTAATATAATTTTCAGGAATCTTTAGATAACAGATGAATTGAAACAGCATATCCTGAAACTGTAAGATCTAGGTCACTGTTTGAAAATTAGTAATTTTTTATCGATCTCAGCCTGTTCTCTTGTACGAGAGATTCCGCATATCTACAGCCCTTAAAATTTTAATCACATTTTACAGTTTTTTAAACATAATATTTTAGTAGTTTTGTTTGACTTAATTACAGTATAGGCTTCAGGATTCGGTTGAGATCTTCATCATATGAGCTTCTTTTGTTTTACTTGTTTTATGTTTAAACTTCCTTACTAGGGAAGTTAGACGAAAACTTTCGAACACTTGCGGCAAAGTAGAAAATGGTGCACAGCACTCATTATACAATATTAAGTAAGTTACTTAAGGTAACTTAACAAATGTAACGAGCTTACCGTTACAATATCAACGATCAATTTTCAAAATTAAACAGAAATACAAATTTAAAAGCCTAAATCTGTAACAATATAACGTGAACGATCATATCAACTATCATTTTTTAAAATTCGATAAAAAAGTTCCTGCTTTCAGATCAATTGAAGCCACCATGGAAGATACCGCTTGCCAACTCTTAAATGGAGATCTACTTGAATTAGCAATTAAAATTAATCGTTTGCAATGCGTATCAATACCAAAGGCAATTTACCAATTGTAATATGCGGTAAACTAGAAGATGTTAAATACAAGTGTCGTAACAATAGGTACAAAGAAGGATCATCAATGAACAAAGGAAACGCAAACTGTGTAGTGAATGAATTCAATTCTTTATTTCAAATTTTGGATTGAAATTTAATTGCGCATCTTGAACAATATTGCGAATTAACAAAGTATATACTAGACGGTTTCACAAGCCAGAGCAAATTATTTCGTATAGTTGAATTTGAAATGATACTCATTAAGAAGACTTTGCCCTGAAAATATCAGGCTTTCCACCGTAAGCCTGATGTTTTCAGAACAAAGTCTTTCTAATGGGCATTATTTCAAATTCAATTATATAAAATATTTTTAATTGTTTTGGTGTCCAATGCAAACCGTTTGTTGTAAAAAAAAATTTAGTGCAATTTGATGTCAATTGGAAAATTAAAATTAACGAATTTTGCCATTTGGCAATTGCACATCTGAATGGTAAACTATTTGAATTCGTTTTTCATGTTGAACCACCCGTATAAACAGATGATCACCAAAGGAATGATCTCTGGTTTGAATCGAAGTTTTTGAGAAGCATAATATACATAGCATACTGCCGTTTTATGAAAAAAATGTCACATATGATCAACGAGAGTCTTGGAACTCGATCAAACTAATATTCTCGTACATCAAAAGTCTATTGCATTGTACGAAAAGCTATAGTTTTGGGTAAATTCAAAAAATTCGTTTCGATGACTTATGCTCAACAAAATGCGAAACGTCAAGTTGAAGGTGGACAATAGAGGTAAATACATTTGCATTTAGAAATGTCATCCACTTGGTTAATATCCACATCAATGAAAACGATCCACAATCAATTGACGAGGCAAAGAAACGCAATCATTGCGCAATTGTGTCATAAACCAATAAATCGAATAATTGTGTCATGCAAATGAGTTTTTTAATTAAAACGTAAATCTAATCGTAGTATACCGACATATAAAAAACCATGCTTGTGGCCAAGGAATTAGAACTTTTCTAGTTTTAGTTTCTTTTGCAAATGATTTTGGTTTGGGTCTACAGCCAATTGGACGTTAAAGGTGCG
>JANTEX010253030.1:0-18706 GCA_024741295.1 Macrocera vittata | reverse complement strand
ATTCATGAAATTCTGAGGCATTCTTCGAGGCATTCCGTGACATTCTGGCGCATTTCGTGAAATTCAGAGGCATTCCGCGATATTTCAAGGCATTGTCTGAGGCATTTCGTGACATTTTTCGATTTTAATATTATTAAAATTTAATACGAGTTTTTAACCGTGTGCTTTCCCCAAGAGGCCTAATCATGAGCTCTGAAAAGAACTTTTATTTATAAAGGCCTTTTTTCAGAGCTCATCCATTAGGCCTCTTGAAAGGCTTAGCCCACTCGGGAGATGAGAAAATGGCTAAATTGTAGTTTAATCGATAATGACTCGAACCTCCTCGATTTCAGAATGAGTTGTAGGATGTTCGATATCCTTGCCAAGTAGACACCTTTCGGTTCTATTTTGGCTGCACTGAACTTTTCCATCTCAACGATGAGAGCATTGAAAAAAAGTGAATTCATGTTTCAGCTTCCAATCCACATCGGATAGCGTCTTTTGATATGGAGATAATATGAAGGTGTTTATTCTGCCGACAGTGTCCTGTTAAGACATTCGCATGCAGTCTTGCGTTGTACCCGATAAGCTGCATAATTGATCTGATCTTGCAATTGTAAGATTTGGCTTAGCGATAAGTAGTTTTGTATGTTGGGTCCAACTGTTTTCATCTCCTCTCGTGTTTTTCGACAGTCAATTTTTTATCAAGGACTGGTTGTGGCCGAAGCATACACCTGGGCCAATTTACGGTGTCGCAGAACCAAAACGTGTAAGTTCCTTCGAAAGTGTTTGAACCGAGTGGTATAGTTTCGGACTCATTTAGAGTCACGTTAATATGCCTGACCCTGATTTTTTTTGTCCATTAGTGAACCGTCCGTGTAGCATACTATGCCATTTGTGGGTGTGTAGAGGTCATCTTCATTCCACTCATCATGGTATTATGACATTAAATTAGCGGTCAAACGATATCATTTCCACCATTCTGTGAAGGCATCATCAGCAGCTCGGCAATATTTTTTTTTGCGCTCATGGATTCTGCTGCTTCCTGCATTGCTATTTGTTTGATATAGATTTCCAAGGGTAAAATTGATTGAATGACTTCCATTGTATCTGAAGGGATTATTCTCATGGCACCAGTGATACCTATGCAGATCATTCTCTAAAAAGTTTTCACGGAATTTTTAACAGTTATAAGGTTTGTTCGTCGTCACCATACAACTGACCCTTAACTAATAATGAGTCTTATTATTGTCACGTAAAACCAGTGAATAATGTTTGGGTAAAGCCTTTGTGACTTTCTCTAGCTTAGCATCGAGATGAAGTTTCTAGTTTAACTTTTTAGTCTATAATACCAAATGCTGAAGTAAATAAAATTTTTAATATTGTTTTAAGCACTGTTTTACTGTTTTAAACATACAACCCTGCATGGACGTGAATCTTTTATTAAGTGTTCACTGAGTTCGCCATATAGCGATACTTGACTCAGAATGAACCAATTGATACTGATTTTCATCAAAATATGATCATGTTTGCGAGACAAGGGGGAATCGATTGCTTACATAAGTTTTGTCTTATGAGCGAGAAAAACAAAGAAGAAAAATTTACTTGAGACAAAAGTTTACTTCTTCAAATGGAGAGTAGCCAACGTATTATTCATACTAAATACAGCTAAAGACTTTAGAGCAATCTGTTTAACAACTTGAAAAAAATGTGCCCCAAAGATTTCCTCGACAAAAAGAATTCCTCGGGATTTTCCGGAATCCCTTAAAGAATTCCTCGAAGTTCCTTAAAGAATTCTTCAAGATTCATCGAGTAATTACCCCTCGAATTACCCCTTGTTATAAAGACTATACAAAGATTATTCGAAAGGTATGTGAAATAAATTATAGAAGATAAGGAGGTCTGCATACAAATCGACATGCATACAGATCAGGAAGGTCGACCGAATCTGCTTTCCATCAATTAGTACGAAGAATAGGGCGAACTTCTGATGCAAAGTAAGACGCCCTTGGCACTTGTTGCAATTGCTAGAAGCTTCTTTGGAAGTATCACTTGGATAAGGTAATGCAAAGAGCCAAAGCATTCTTTTATGTAAAAGAATTATTGGCAGTGTTGCCAGAAAAAAATTAATGAAATCGGATTTTTGTGAGAAAAAAATCAGATTTTATCGAACAAAATCGGATACCACCGAAATTTTTTAAGTTAGCATAATTTATTGCAAAATTATTTAATTTACTGACTAAAAAGCATTAAAATAGTTGCAAAAATAAATAAATATTCGCCACTCAATAAACATTTTACTTGTCTAAAAATCGGATAATTGGGTCTGATAAGTCAAAATCGGGGATTAATAACGAATATGGGAATGTTATTCATAAATGGGATAAACTCTCATGAATATCGGATCATCGCAATTATTACTAAAAAACGGATAAAATCCGATAAATCGGATAGTATGGCAACACTGATTGTTGGTAAAACATAGAGTCTCACACCTCACTGTCACTGGCAGTGTAGTTAGGCCTGTGGTGCTATATGGGCCGATCAAATGGTGAAAAAGAACTGAACTGGAAAATGCCAAGACAAAGCTAAGTCACATGCAAAGATTGAGTTGTCTAAATGATCACAGGAGTTATGACAACAGCTTCAACCGTGACATAATCCGAAGTCAATTTCGAATGAGTAAGTCTAAACTGGATACACTCAGAAATTGACGGTAATGATAAGACAGACAAGTTGGCCAGAACGAGTTCTGAAAGCGACATGATTGGCTCCAAACCGGCGTAAGGGTCCCCATTCTCGGGTATCAAAGAACAAAAAATAATGGGCAGCAGGAGAACATTAAAAAATCTGAAGACGACTGACAACGTGCATGGACAAGCGATATTCGCAATATGATTTTTTGTTTGAACTGACCTGATGGCGACAAATTGTACTATTGGAACTTCTGACGGGGCACTGTCGCTCGATAGAACACCTATCGTCAATAGGTTTAATGTGCGGTCTAGAAGGGAATATCGAATCACTTTGTTTGTTCTTTCCCTGCGCTATAATTTGTTTATACGAACGTAGAATAGAATGCCATCTCGGAGAGTTCAGTTATGTCCGGAAAGCTAGATTGAAGTCTGTGCTTGAATATGAAAGCAAATCAGGCAGGTTTTAAGATAGCTAGATGCAATTCGATAACCGTTGTTTGTCGTTCTAAATAGGACCTGAAATTTATGCACTTACCTTTTCAGTCTTCGACTGCTTTGTCCACTCATGGTAATGGTATAGAAATATGGACGAAAACCAAATAAACCAAATCGACTTCTGTTCTATCCGAAGTTCTGCTTCTCGAAAGAAAGTACTTGACCTGAACTTAGTTTTATCTCCCAACTCCTACATAAATCACAGAAGAACGGACTGGTAGATATATAAAATTGCGTCTCTACATATTCAACATATGACATCTTTTTTAACAAAAACTAGCAGATGGTAGCTTCTTCACTTGAGCTGAACCGTCAGCCACTGTTTGAGGCACATTTGCGTTGCTCTAAAGAGGTGATGTTGAGGATGTTGGGCCGTTGATAGTGGCTGTGCGTCTACTTGGACTCTTGCCATTGAAGTGGTTGACTGATGTTAAATCTTCAGATTCAGATGGCAACACAAAAAAGAAACTATAACAACGACAACGAACCATAAACAATTTTTGCACCAACCAACTTTGCCTTGGTCATGGCATTTTGGAAAATTGTGTAAATGTGTAAGTTGCATACCTTTGTTCTTCGTAACATAATACGCATGTACTTGCAATTTTTTGATTTTATTTTAAGTACGAGTACTCATTTCAAGAAAAAAATAAGTACGAGTACAAGTACGAGTGCATTAAAGTGTACTTTCGAGTACTTGTACTTAAATACTTTTGGGGCTTGAGTACTTATTTAAGTACATGTAGTTGAGTACCGCATCTTGTCTGATAACAACAGGCGCCATGATCGCCACACCAACTACCGTACTGGAGCTTGATCTTGATCTGCTGCCACTAGATCTACAAGTTAAGCAAACTGCTCTGCGGTCTGCCGTTCGTCTAACACCTTACGTTACTTAAAAAATTCGTGAATATTAATCCAAACACTCCATCCTTCCGAAACTTATTTCCGGGCTGGCAGATAAATTAAACGCTGTTGATACGGATTTGGTTTTCGAGTAGGGACGATTGGGCTGATTCAATAGTACAGATGAGGTCTAATGGAACGTTATAAAATCGGTTATAATGCTATACCGACGGATCTAGACTTGAAGATATGTCTGGAGCGAGAATGTTTATCCCAGGTGCGAATATATCCTCATCGACACCCCTTGGAACTCATTACCGTCTTTTGAGTAGAGGTTCTAGCTATAAAGGCTTTCTCCGACGTGGTGCAAGAAGACCGTCTTTTTATATACTTCGACACTCAGACGGCACAGTGTGTTTTGAACTCGTTTACTATTTCTTCCGTATTAGTAAAAGAGTGTTGCGACTGGTTTGGATTCCTAACTTAGACGTAGATTAAAATGATAGCGCTGATCAGTTAGCCAGGATAGGATCAAAATCACATTTAAAGGACCCGAAACTGCAGTGGCATTCTCAGAATTTGACGACTTTTTCCGCAATTATTAGATTCGAGGTTGAAAACACTTTGGAACCTCGAAGATTTCCGCCGACGAACTTTGCACGTTCTTGGCCAAGTATCTTTTAGGTGCGAGCGCGAGGCAGATTATGCTAGTGGTTGGTATCGCCAACGGAAACTGCTCATTTGGAAAATATATTAGGTTCTAGCGCAACAGTCGCATCGGCTTGATGGAAGAACTAATTAGTTATGTATGATTAATTGTATTTAATCTTCCTTATTGTATAGTAATTTACTAAAATAAGTAAATATGGTCGAATTTGAAATGATGCTCATTTCAGCATTCGGTAGGAGTCAAACCTGAGTCCTTTCGATAAATACTCGGCTGCTCTTCCGCAAAGCTACGGGAGCGTCGATTTTTTGTCAAGCTTAAAACTCCATAGAACTAACACACAAATTCTTCTACTATACATATGTATGTACAATATGTACAGTTCGTGTCTTATTGACCATAGTAATGTACGCACTTTGTTTGTACATCTATTTCTCGACACAAATAAATGCTTGCATATTGTTTCATCGGGAAAACTATTTTCTTTTAATTAGTACTTATGAATGGGTTTTATTATAAAAAAAACAACTTCAAGTTAAACTGGTTATTATAGCTCTCTTTTTTTAAAGTTAGCTCAACAATACATAATTTGTTATATAATATAATCTTGTTTCGTTAATTATTATTATTGAACAATCAACTAATGTTCAAGTGCGGCTTTGTATGTGGTATGCCGCACTCAAAATACAAAAAGTTTTTTATAACAAAAGATTTTAAAGAACTACCACGATCAAGAGTATTCTTTTATCTTCCACATAGTGTATGTATAGAAAGTTATTTTTTTTTTTGTTGAAAAACCAACATACCCTCAAAATATGTTTAAATTTTTAAGACGATTCATTTTTGAGACTTTAGGCATGCACAAAAAATCTTGGGCGGTAATATCTACCGCACGGTTGTTTTTTTTTTATATAAATCAACATCCAAGATGATAGCTCTAACATCCAAAATAGGTTGATTACAACCGTGAAAGCGGTAGGTTAAACCCTAAATTAGTTAATGTTAACTGAAAATTTATTGATTTAACCGCGATTTCGGTAGGTTTTACTGATTTGCAGGTTAATTTAATCTTTTTTGATTGATGGGGCCAAAAGATTCTCTGTGTTGTCGCAAAAATTTGGTTGGGTCCTCCGATCACCAATATAAAAAATATTCAGACGATTTTTTATTTGAGTCAGTGAATCTAGAAATGAATGGTTTACATGAAGTTTCGACTGTAAAAGATGATCTTATATGAACCATTTGCAACCTTTTTTTTTGTTTCAAGTGTGTGTAAAATTTGACATTAATTACAGTTTTATGATGTCTAGGGCAATTTAGCAGCCGTCATATGTGAATGTTTGTTTCGCGCAACTATGACTATATATACATTACACACATAGAACGTATCGTCGAATAACCAAAAATGTTTGTAATGTATACACGCCGTGCATCGTCACTTTAGATCTCAGTTATACATTTTTGTTTTGAATGTTGATGATTTCATTCCATAGAATACTGTTGTGACTTGATGAGTATACCTAACCTATGTGTAGTATGTATACATTGTAAATCAGTCATCAGTATCTTGTACAAAATGTACATTATTGTACGTACATAATATATAATGTTGAACTTGTTTTTAGTTTTACTTCTTTTTTTATATAATTTTTGGCAAAGACAATAGAGTAGAGTAGGTCATCATGAAATGCTACATTATATAGTTTTGCAATATGAAAAAAAAAGTTACAAAAAATACAGGGAGACTGTTAAAAGAAATTTCGTTATCTGATAACGAGGGATCGAATTTAGGCTACTAACTTTTTGTCTGTGGTCGCTTGATCAACTTTTTTTTGTTATTTATTTAGCTTTTTATCATCTGAAAGACAATTTTTTTAAACCTTTGAAACCACTTTAAATATCTCCTTTGCTTTTTTTTTACTGACTTTTTCATTTACAAAACCTAAAATTATTTTTTTTTGAATTTTTTACTCATGTTTAAGGTTTTTGGAAGAACATTCTCAAGTTCGTGAGTTTTTACCACATGTTCTGATTTTTTTTAAAAAAAATTTATCATCTTTTTTGTAACCTTTTGAAGTGTTTTTTTTTTTTAAATTTTGTTTTAGCAACAATAAATCCGAGACCTACTCTTTATACTTCTTTTATATGTTACACAATGAAGAGATAAATAACTGTTTTAGACACGAGACACTCTGTACATATATAAAGCTAAAAAAAATCAATCATGTTAAAAAAAAGTTATGTAATTTGAGAATTTGATGAAAGTAAATCAATAAAATACATATAATAGGCATGAAGCCAACGAAGAATGTTAAGGCAAAAAAAAAACAGTAGGAAACAATACAACTTAATTGAAGACGAACGGTAATTTAAAATAAATTTTTTAATGAATAATCGAAGTTAGAGCTTACTTTGTATCTAAGTATGATATTATGTTCCGTATTGTATTGTTATTACATTAATTTTGAATTTGTAGAAATAATTTGGGATCCAAATTAATTGAAGTAAGGATAATACGTTAATTTGTCAATTTTAGATGCAGACACAAATTTTTGAAATTAAATCGAAAATATTTCGTCTAATTTATTCTCATTTTCAAGATATATATTTCTTCTTGTTAGTAGGGATGTGGATATTTTTCAGGTATCCGGAAAAAAAATTGTACACACCCAGGTTTCGGATACATAGGTTTCGGTCACCTGGTTTTCAGGGACATTGCTTTCGGGTACATTCCTTTTGAGTACATGGGTTACAGTTTTGTTTACCCGGATTTTGGATGGTCGTATTTCGGGTTTCGAGTTTCGGATAATAGTTTTGGGCATCCACGTTTATTCGAACTTATAGCTGAAACTTTGGTATTAAATATTAGGGTTGGTTTGAATTAAATTAATTGATTTGAACAATTGGTCATTATTGAATAAAATGCAATTGATTTAAATCTATTTTTTTTAAATAATTTTATGTCATTATTAATAAGTAAAATATAAAGCGGTTCGAGAGTGTTAATAATAAAAATGAAATTAGTTTCTTTTGGTATTTTTATTACTTGTCGTCAGTATTAAAATTTTGTTTCATAGAATTCTGATCGCGAATTATTTTTCGTCCCAACAAAGTCCCAACAAAAAATTATAATAATAAAATAAAAAATTAGTAAGTACTAATTTTATTTTTAGAAACAAAAAATATAATTAATAGAATGACGCCAAGTTTTACTTTTGGAAATAAAAAATATTACGCTAAAAAATAAAACTTCCTAATGAGCATAATTTGAAATTTTGCGCTGGTTTATGAAACCGTCTAATATACCTTTAAGCTTCATGTGTAAAGATAAATTAAGGGGAGGTGTTGCTCATGTAGTGATTTGTGTCTCCGAAATAATGGTTTGTGTCTCAGAAATATTTAGTTCTCGAAAACCAATATATAAACTGAAAAATCATTCCTAGCCTTGCGAAATATAATAAAATAGAAATAATATCCAAAAAGAAATTATAAAAGTTATCGTCCCACTCTTAACGGGTTGAAATCGTTGTTTGTTAAAATCTTTGGAATTTGTCGGACTTTCATGGAATTCCCCGGACGGAATTTCTCAAAATTTCCCCGTATGTCCCATAGAGTTTCTCAAGTACTTACCCCTCGCACTGGAGGGATTTCGTTAAAAATAAAATTATTCAATTTGCGCGCTACAGAAAATATTTATATTTCATAGATAGATTCTTTTTTGTTATTAAAAATCTGCCGATCGATCGCGCTACATCCATTGGTTTCGGATCCCGATTTCGTTTTTCGGGAACACAAGCTTTTTCGGTTATCCAAGTTTTTTCACCCGCGTTTCGATTTTTCGCTCTTTGACATCCCTGATTTTTATGTTGTGGTTTTATACAATTTTCCATGCATTCAGTGGTTTTTCATGCATGCAATGCAGAAAAAATTGTAATTTAAATAACAGACTTACATTTCATAAGTGTATGTAATACACAATTATTGCTCGCAGTTACTTTATGCATATATGAAAAATAGTTTACGGTTATGTGGAGTCAATGCACAACAAAAAAATAAATTATATATATTAAACGGCAATTCTACGAAACCGCGACAATTTTCTAAGATCACTTTTCGCTATACCTGCTAAGAAGTTATCATTAAAGTTAAACTTCCTTTTCTATAATTTCAGGGCAAAGTTTATCTATTTGACAAAGTATTCAAACCGAATGCGACACAGGAAAAAGTCTACAATGAAGCCGCAAAATCAATTGTGTCAGATGTTTTGGCCGGTTACAATGGTACAATATTTGCATATGGACAAACATCGTCCGGCAAAACACATACGATGGAAGGCGTAATGAGTAAGTTTTTTTCTGACATTAATCACACAAGATCTAAGACGAAAACAAAAACCAACAAAAAAATGCCATTCCTTTATAGGTGACCCACAGAAACAAGGCATAATACCTCGTATTGTCAACGACATTTTCAATCACATTTACAGCATGGAAGTCAATCTTGAGTTCCACATAAAAGTTTCCTACTATGAAATATACATGGACAAAATTCGAGATCTCCTTGATGTGTCCAAAATTAATTTAAGCGTTCACGAGGACAAGAATCGTGTGCCTTATGTTAAAGGAGCCACCGAACGATTCGTATCTAGTCCCGAAGAAGTATTTGAAGTGATCGAAGAGGGTAAATCCAATCGACATGTAGCTGTAACAAGTGAGTTTCGAAATTTAAACCGTGTAAGCAGATAATTTTTTGATTCACCATTTCTTCTTTTTCTAATTGCACAGACATGAACGAACATTCATCTCGATCCCATTCCGTATTTCTGATAAACGTCAAACAAGAGAATTTGGAAAATCAGAAAAAATTGTCCGGCAAACTGTATCTAGTTGATTTGGCTGGTTCGGAAAAAGTCTCGAAAACCGGTGCCGAAGGATCGGTTCTTGACGAAGCGAAAAACATTAACAAATCGCTGTCGGCGCTTGGTAATGTCATTTCGGCATTGGCCGACGGCAATAAGTCACACATTCCTTATCGTGACTCGAAATTGACTCGAATCCTACAAGAATCGTTGGGCGGCAATGCACGAACAACCATTGTGATTTGCTGTTCGCCGGCCAGTTTCAATGAGTCCGAAACGAAATCAACGCTTGACTTTGGCAAACGTGCCAAGACTGTGAAAAATGTTGTCTGTGTCAATGAAGAGCTTACGGCCGAAGAATGGAAGCGACGATATGAACGTGAAAAAGAGAAAAGCGCACGGCTCAAGGGTAAAGTGGAGAAACTCGAGGCCGAATTGGCACGGTGGCGTGCCGGTGAAACCGTCAACTTGGAAGAACAAATTAACTTACAAGAGATTATGGAGGCAAGCACACCGAATTTGGAAGTTGTCGAAGAAATCAAACCGATTCCGGCAACGCCTAATGCTTTGTTGATGGCCGGCTCAATAAGTGCCGATGAACGGACACGCCTGGAAACGGAACGCGAACGATTGTACCAGCAATTGGACGAAAAAGACGAAGAGATCAATCAACAGTCACAGTATGTTGAAAAGTTGAAGGATCAAATTATGGACCAAGAGGAATTGATTGCAAATGCACGACGAGACTATGAAAATCTACAAGCGGAAATGACACGTATTCAACAGGAGAACGAAAGCGCCAAGGAAGAGGTGAAAGAAGTGCTTCAAGCATTGGAGGAGTTGGCCGTTAACTATGATCAGAAGAGTAACGAGATCGAAAGCAAAAACAAGGACATTGAAAGCATTACCGACGAACTACAACAGAAGGCATCGCTACTGAATTCGACCACATCCGAACTGCAACAACTCAAAGACATGTCAGCTCATCAAAAGAAGCGCATCAACGAAATGCTCAGTAATTTGTTGCGTGATCTAGGCGAAGTGGGACAATCGCTGATTGCCGATAGTTCATCGGGCGACATGAAAATCAGTGACAGTGGCAGCGGAAAGGTCGAAGAAGAATTTACGGTGGCTCGATTGTTTATTAGCAAAATGAAATCGGAGGCCAAGAATATCGTGCAACGTTGTCAAACAATGGAATCTCATCAGATCGATTCGAATAAGAAACTGTCCGAATACGAACGGGATTTGGGCGAATGTAAGCTGTTGATATCGCAACATGAGGCTCGTATGAAATCGTTGCAAGAATCGATGCGCGAATCGGAGAACAAAAAACGAACGCTCGAAGAGAATATCGATGCATTACGTGAGGAATGTGCAAAATTGAAGGCGGCCGAACATGTGTCGGCTGTTAATGCAGAAGAAAAGGAAAAGGCCGAACAGCTACGTGCAATGTTTGACAGTCAAATGGATGAACTGCGAGACGCACACACAAGACAAGTGGCCGAACTCAGAGATGAAATTTCGGAGAAACAAGAGGCTATTAATGAGTTGAAAGAGTATGATCACATTTATTATTATTTCTGCAAAAAAAAAAAAACTAAATCACTTTTGCAACTTAACGGTTATTTCTAATAATTTTATTGTTGTTTTCTCTTTCTTTGTGTTTTTTTTTTCAGTTTCAACCAAAAACTCACACTAACCCATCAACAAATGGCTGCTGACTACGAAAAACTGCGACTAGAAGAGAATGAAAAATCGGATAAACTACAGGCTTTCATGTCAGTATCAAATAAAAATCAAAAGAATACTTCATTATTAACAACAACATCGGTTCCGCCAACAACAAACAAGCATCACCAATCGAAAATCATTGATTCTCTGTCGATTACACCGCCGGTGTCACCGTTAAAAAAGCACAAATCTTATACAAATTCGTATGCATCAAATCATTTATTCGAAGAGTTTGATATTGACGAACAGAATTTCAATAAAATCCGAAAGGATTTCTTTAATTCACATGCTCAAATCCATGACAAAATAATTGCGACCGACATTGACTGCGATGACCATTCGTCTTCGGACAATACAAATAATGGTGGCAATAAAAGCATTTTATCGACAATATTCACGACATTACCGTTTGCCTATCCAACGTTGCAATTGCATTTATTAATATCATTGACAATGGTATTGCTAACGCATCGTTGTCCGCAATATTTAATAGTTTTGTAAATATAGAACAGCAACAAAAAATTGGACACGATTAAGATTGCATTTAATTAAATGTGTGTGATATATGAATGACTGGATTTGTGTTGTGTTACCCTTAAAACACAATGAACAAATACGGTTTTTTTTTTATTAGTAAATAAATATAATATTTGTAGTTTGAGCCGTGTTTGGCCGTGGCGCGTGTACCTTAATTCAGTTGTTAAGCTTTTAATCTGCTTTTTAATGCCGTTACTGAGTTTTATCGGTTATTGAAATTGAGACACGTTTAATTTCTTGTTGAACCGACTTTATTTCTATAAAAAACATTAGGCAGACATACAAACAAAACCATATATTCATATCATAATGTTCAACGATCGAAAAGATAATTCTCATCTGTGATATTACAAAATGTTTTAACACTTTAATTGTATTCGTTCTTTTCTTGATAATTATGCAATGTATATGCAATGATTTTTGTTGGTGCTTTGTTTTGTTTGTTTAATCATTTTTTTTTTTATAAATTTTTTCGTCTTTTATATTGATATTTTGATTTTATACTAAGTTTCGTAACTATGATGAAGAGGAAAGGCCTAATATTTTTGTGGAGTTGTAAATTATAGGTTGTTAAATTATGCGTTTTTATTAACAAGGTATTTTAGACGGTTTTGCTGTCCAGGCGCAATTTTTTCGATAGACGTGGGTTCGACTCCCTCCGGAAGCCTAATATTTTTCGATTAGCATTGAATCTTAAAAATTACACTTTTAATTTCTGTCGCAATTAAGCAATAATTTTGAATATAAGTTATAATGTGAATGATTTTTTTCGATTAAGCTACTGTTTATATTAATTAATTATATCAAAATATATTTCGCACTTTAAAAATAATCGATTGAGCTGGTTTTTTCATTTATACTTTTTCACTGATTATTTTTACCAAAAAGTGTTATCGAAATTTATATGATATTAACGTGGACTGAGGTTAGGTTAACTCTGTGACAGTTAAAGAGAAAATAAAAAAAAAATATATATATATATTACTCTATTAGTAGTTTATAGGCAATATTTGAACAATTAATAGCACTATTATAGAGTAAGCATGCTAACAGTATTCTAAAAGAATACTTATAGCATGCTGACTCTAATATCGCGCTTTTAAATGTCCAATATACTGCTTATAACAGCACTCTTTTTTATTTTTTTTTACTTTGCCAATTAGTTTTAAATACGAAGCAGATGTTACTTGTGCCAATCGAAATAAATAATATCTTATATATATACGCATAAACGTAAACCACTGCCAAATCAATTACACAGCCTTAATTATATAATTTAACAAAATATATCTATTCAATTTCAGAAAGCCTTTCCTCTTTACAGAGAAACGTATTATACAGTGTTTTGTGTGTCATTTTCAGTAGATGATAGATATTTATTCTTTTTCGTTTCAACATTTATCATTTTTATTAGTACCAAATGAGTTAATTTCTTTTGAACGTTATTCTGTTTTGTTTGGTAAAATGATCGCAATTCACAATTTTCAAAAAAAAAATATAAATAATTAGTCTTTTTTATATATTTGTATGAAAGAATATATAAATTATAGGCGTAAACGAAATGCAAACAATGAACAAAAAATATTTACTTTTATATAATGGTCAATTTTGTGTTTACTTAGCGTTTTAAAAAAAAAAAAAACTGTTTCCAAAACCAGATGAATACTAAAAGCTTTTGTCAAATGAGAACATGTGCAAGAATTGTTGAATTACAAAACGAAATGAGTACTAAGCGAGTTATGACATGAACAAATAATTTGAAAATTTGCCAGCGAATCGCGATCATTTATCCTGTTTATTCACATTTCTTTTATTTTATTTTTTTAATATTTTTTTTTTTTTTTAGAATTTATACATTTATCAATTTACACACTAATATATAATTCCTGGCAAATATTCATTCATTATTAGTAAATGTTTTTGTTGTCTATTAATTATAATTTTGCACGCATAACACATGCGCATTATTATTTCTTTTATTAAATAAACCAAAACAACACACTATTTGCATAATTAAAAACGGTTTTTATTTTGTATAAAATTGTAAATTTAGTTAATTAAAAATTCGATATCGATACGTTTAATCTTGTTTCAATCGGACAATACTAATATTTAATTAAATTAATATTTGAAAAAAAAAATAATAAATTTAAATGTACGTGTAGCATTAAATTAAAAGGAAAAAATTCTATATAATGTTCAAATTAAAATAATAATATAAACAATGTATTGTTTTCTTCTTTCGGTTGCCTGTTTATGTACATAAGTGTTGTTTAATCCAGAATAGTTGTATAGACGTCAAAAAACCTAATTAATCTTACACCATATACAATTTAAAAAATATATATTTTTCGAAAAACTAAACTAATTGAAATAATAATAAAATAAAAATTAAATGGTAAAACAAAGTGTATAAATTGTTAATTTATATTTATAAGAATATTACAAATACATTTAGTATAAACCATAAATAAAAATATTATACGAAGAATGAAAAAAAGAAAGAAATAACACACATGTTCTCGTTTGCGTTCTTTTATTGTTATCTGTGTTCTGGGTAATGGTTCAGATTTTTTTTTCCAAAAACACGAGAAAAAAACTATAACTTTATTTTTTTTTTGATTTTTTATTTCAAAATTACCATAGTCAAACGAATGAACGTCGCGAACAGGCTCGAAAAGATCTTAAAGGACTCGAAGATACCGTTTCCAAGGAACTACAAACATTACACAATTTGCGCAAATTATTCGTTCAAGATTTACAGGTAAAATTATAAATCCTATAGAAAATTTAAAGAAATTATTAATTTTATTATGAAAGATTGAAATAAATCCCAAATGAAAAATCTGTTGATGATGGCGACAAGTGTAATACGAATTTTCATTTGGGATTTACTTCAATCTTTCATAATAAAATCAATTGCACTGATTAAATAAATCATTTAAATAGTCGATAAATTATAATTAATATATGCTAAAATTTGTAGGCCCGCATCAAAAAATCCATTTCGGCCGAAGAAAGTGAAGATGACGGTGGCTCATTGGCACAAAAACAGAAAATTTCATTTTTGGAAAACAACCTGGAACAATTGACAAAGGTGCACAAGCAATTGGTGCGTGACAATGCCGATTTACGATGTGAACTACCAAAACTGGAGAAACGTTTGCGTACGACAATGGATCGCGTCAAAGCATTGGAAACCGCATTGAAAGAGGCTAAAGAAGGTGCTATGCGTGATCGCAAACGTTACCAATATGAGGTGGATCGTATAAAGGAAGCGGTGCGACAGAAAAATTTGGCTCGACGAGGTCCACAGCCACAGATTGGTAAGCTATCGCCAGACGTGTTTTTGACGAAAATCGAAATGTGCGCAAATTAATAACATTTTTTTTTAATAATAATTCAATTTAGCAAAACCAATTCGTGCTGGACAAGGACACATAGTCAGCGGTATTCGTGGTGGAGGTGGCCAAGGAAATGTTATTGTAACGCCCAAAATCATTTCCGATGAATCATTGAAACGAAAATCGCTTAAAGGTGAGCTTTGTTATTACTGTAAAACATTCTAGTTTTCTTCTTTCGATTACATATTACATTATATCGGTTGTTAGGGTTACCAAAATACAGTTTTGTGAATGAATATTTTGTGATGTAATGTAATTTTACAAACACTGATCTCTAAAAAAAATCACATTTTGTTGTATTAGTTCTAAGCTTTTGAAAAACTGAAAAATTTTATATTGTCCGGCAAGAAAGAATAATATCCAGATCAAATAATTGACTGAACTTTGTTATTATATCAGATGATGCTAGTCTATTCTGGTTTATGTTTTATATGACTGACTTAACCAAAGATATTTAAATTTATTATTTTATAAAGTATGATCATCCCCAACAATTAATTTGAGAATGTTCATTGATTAACAAACATAATTATGCCTTAAATTCTTTTTGATAAATCTTACCAAAGATGTGTTTAAAGTGATTAAGACCAAAGATTGTCTTAGTTCAGTAAAAATTTGTGCTCAATTTATTGTTTTTTTGCTTTAATTAAAGAACTGTGCCCCCGTTTTTTCCTTATCATATATGTTTTCCGGTTTGAGTCTGGATAAATTGTTTGTTTATGAATTTGTCTGTTAGTTTAACGTGTAAAAGTTCCATCATCCATAAACAATAATAATCAATAATTATAACATTCATTCAGTAAGTTGATTTTTTGTATTTATGCTAAACTGATTAAATTTGTAAGCATATGATTGAATAATTAGCCCAAAACCCTTTTTTCAAACACAAAATGCGATGTAGAAAATAAAGTACATTCCGCTTGGACTATGCATTTGAGTTTTCAGCGTTGACCGGCTTTTGCTAAAATAATAAGTTTTGCCTTAAATTACGTTAAATTGCTTGCTTAATAATAATAAAATGCCAATCTACCTGCTAATTCGAAAATATTTGCTAGCATATTATATACGATGATTATTTGCTAAAAATTCAAGTCTGTGGATTAAAATAGTGTTTGGTTTGTGTAAAATTCGTTTTAGCTCAGTTTTGTTTAAATTCCAAGATATTTTCAAACCAAACCTATCGATTTTTGACTCCCAGTCAGGTCAGCGATTTATTCATTCGTGGTCAGATTGTAAAACTTCCAAAATCGTACATATTATGTGAAAATACCGTACATTTCTGTACATTTACCGTATTATCGTCGAAGGTGATTTCCGACAACTAGACTTTTATAATATTTTAAGATTTTAATGAGACTGCAAAAAGATTTCAGGACTTCAATGAAATGTTAATATTTGAATGCGACTGCAATAAGATTTAATTTTTTTAATGGAATTTCAGTTCGATTTCAATAATATTTCAAGGTTTAAACGAGGCTGTAATTATATTCCAAGATTTCAATGAAACTTTAAGATTCCAAGCAATAATATAACTTGATTTTAGTGAGTTTTCAAGATTTCAATGGTATTTGAAAAAGATTTCAAGATTAAAATGAGACTGCAATAATATTTCAATAGGATTTCATTCTTATATTAAAATTTAAATGGGATTACAAAGAGATTTTCAAAGTTTTCAATGGAATTTCAGTGAGAAATAAGGTTCCAAGATTTCAATATGACTTTGAAAAGGTTTTAATGGGATTTCAATAATATTTCAATATTTAAATGACGCTGTGATGAGATTTCAAAAATATTGCAATGAAATATCAGGATGTCAGTGAGATTTTAACGTTTCAATGCAATTTTAATAATATTTCAATATTTAATGTAGTGAGATTTTAAGATTTCAATCCTTAATATTTCAAGTAGGCACAAATAAGATATCAAGATTTCAATGAGATTTGGAGATTTTTCAATGGGATTATGAGATTTTAAGATCGCAATCGGATTGCAAAGAGATTTCAAGACCAATAAAATTTCATGATTTTAATGTGAATGCAATGAAATTTCAAGTTTACGATGGCATTTCGATGAGATTTGAAGATGAGACTGCAATATGATTTGAATTCAATTTAAAGATTTCAATGGGGTTTCAGTGAGATATTAAATTTTAGTGGTGAATTGAGGTTTCAATATTTAAATGAGATTTTAAAGAGTCAGCAATGACATTGCAAGTGCTCAATAACGTTTTAAAATTTCCAGTAGTCAACCATGAAATTTGAATATTTCAAATAAAATGTCAATTAAATTCAAGTTTTCAATGAGCTTGTCTGACTTCAATGAGATTTAAATAAGATTTCAATGAGATTACAATACTTTTAGATTTCTAGATCAAAATGGGACTTCATCGGGATTTCGAACTGATTTCACGATGATTTCAAAATTTCAATGAGTACACTGCAATGACATTTCAAGATTTCAATGCGATTTCAATTAAGTTTCAATATTTCAATGAATTTTCAATTTGTTTTATGATTCAATGAAATTTCAAGATTTCAATGAGACGGATATTTTGTAGTGTATAGAAAATTTGTTAGTAGATTGGCTCACAAATAGGATAAATCCGCATTTTTTTTTAGGAGGGAGAAAGTTGGGGCAAGAAAAGTGTTTGGTCGGTATTTTTGTTGTTGTTGGTATTAGTAGAAAAACATATTGAGATAGTTTTTAATTTCTGCTGGTTTGTATAATTTGCAATTCTAATAAAGTTTTGATATATAAAAGTTTTTGAAAAAAGTTAAGCTAAGCATTATGTAGACCGGAAAATAATAAAATTTCTCGAAATTTTTATATAGCAAAATGTGCTCTGAATGAAAAATTATTTTAACCTGCAAGACATGAAAACTCTGTCTCAATTTTTTCCTATTGGTGGTCCAGTCTGCCCAATGCCGATGCCTTAAATGAGCTAAGAACGGCTATGGCCTGAATTCTCGCTGAATTAAACAACAAATTATTGCAATATTTCGAAGTGTATTGTCTTCTTTTCCAAGAACAATTCATTGCTTCTATTTAATTTAGAATTTGTTTTTTTTTTTATTTTAGATAAACAGATTCGAATTTGAATAGAAGCAGTTTCGCTTGAAAAAAAAGGAAAATAAACTTCGAATTATTACAACGAATTGTTGTTTAATTGACCGAAAATTCAGCCTTAACCTTTCGTCTTTACAGCACGAACCACTGGCAAAAGCAACGTCATTTTGCTACAGCGGTCAGAATATTAAATCTTCACAAAAAACTATTACTAAGAAGTTTTGTCATCGAGGTTTCAATGAGATATCAAGTATTCAATTACATTTCACGTTTGAAGGGCATTCTTATTTTCAGTGTGATCTTAAGAGTGGGTATCGGCTATCGCAATGTTATATAGTCGTAAGTTGTGAAAATCTAAATTATACAAGTTTTGTTCTACGATCTTTTGGCAACATATAAAGGTTCATATTTGATATTATTTACA
>JANTEX010252919.1:0-12380 GCA_024741295.1 Macrocera vittata | reverse complement strand
ACACACATTTTTTAGAGTGTAGTCTAAAATTGGTCGGCGTCACATAAATACTTTACCATAGTTTCCACGTAGTAAGTTGCCGATGTTGTTTCATAAATACGTAGTCGTGTCGACCACATCTAATGTACAACCTCTTTGTGTTGCTTGGGCATTGGTATGATGTAGGTAAGAAAAATGGCAGTAAAATCTACGTTTTGTGTGAGCGAGGCATTTCCATTTTTGAATTATACATATATTTGATCTATTATAGTTATGTGCAAATTAAAAGTTTTATAGATCCCACATATAGATACAATTTTAAGTTTTCTATCAGTGTAAGTTCATTTTCTCTGTTGTCGAATTTCGAGACACGTAATGATTAGAAAATGAAGAAAGGTCTTCATCGGATAATATTACGAGAGGATTTTTACACAATTTCGTAGGTGATAACGTTTTTTTACTGTTTAACTATAAGTTAAGTTTGCAGAAAGTTCATATTTCATATAAAGATGTGTAGATGAACGTAAGTCCAGCAAATCAATGTTTGACTGTTTGCCATTAATTTTGGAGGGTGATTGCATCATTGACCGATGTTAACTCACACTCATATTTACAATTAGTCATCCTTTTGAAAAATTAAATTAAAAAAAATCGAGAAATTAACACGAATAATCTTAATAATGGTGACACATATTCTTAAATTCTGAGAGTTATTATTGAATAATCTTTTCTGTTCAATAAATCACATTTAAAATCGGTATACAGCATCAACTTAATGATATTGTCTAAAAAGCTTCATAAATACCATATCTCTGATAATACAAATTCAATTTAAATATTTGATTTTCAAAAATAGTCTTATTTATATTTTAGATGCAAATCAGACAATCTTGCCAAGATAAATCGATTTAAAAGTTGAATTTAATAAGTTAATTAAAGTTAAATTAGATTCATTCACTGTTATTTGTTATAATTTATTTTCATTGATCATTGTCAATCAGCGAATTCATTTAATTAAATTTCAAAAAGTTTAAAATGTTAATTTTAAATTTTTTGTAGGTCTTAACAAGTGCTTTATAAAGTTTAAAGGTGGGTTTGTTGTGTATTGTTTATAATTACACATGTGGATGTTAATTTGTTAAAAATATTATAGTTGCACCAAGTCTTATTTCACTATTTATTCGTTATTATATTATTTATGTACTAAAACAATGTTTTTTATATATAAATAGGCAATCAGTACAATGAAAAGGGTGAACAAGTGGACACAAAAGCAAATCAATGGTTTGGCGCAACAGTGGCTAGTGGTGGTATTAATGGACCGTTAGTTGTAAGTTAACTTTTCCTTTCATTTTTTGTTCTCAAAAATTCTTATTTAAAAATTTACATTTTACAATGCGCAATGCGTATTGCATTTTAATATTTAGAATTAGGTATAATAAATATTTCACTTCATGTAGATAGGAAATGTGGCGCATATGGCGCATACGTAAACGGCATTTTTTATTGACTTTACAGAGAGCCATTCAATATAACATACATCATTTAGAGAGTTCGTTCGTCTGAATCTTAAAGAATATTTGTATAAATTTGTGTATTATATATAAACGAATATTATTTTATGTATTGTTTTATCGAACAAATAACCAATAACGATGAACAAGAACAAAAACAATATAGGTATATGAGTTTCCTGTCACGACGTTAAGAACAATAAATATCGTGTGATAGTTATAAGCCTTTGAAAAGTGATTTGTAATGATATGCGGTTGTCTTGCCTTAAGATACATTTTGCAATTTCAATTGAACTAAGAAATTGCTGGTAAACAAAAATTTAAAAAATATAATTTGTGGAACATGCATATTATTACTAATAATATTCTAATGCTGGCTAAGATCACCTTATACATAAAATAGCCAAAGGACCTACTACGGAAATACAGATGCCGTATTATCAGAGGCGGAACAAGGAATTTGTCGCCCCAAGCGTTGTTAGGCGACTCCGCTATATACTATTATTAAAACACGCGTCTCTAGAATATTGATTTTCATAGATATTCTAGAAAAGGTCATTCAATCATCATCATCATTCAAATGTCATCGACAACAGAGGACACCGGAAAAGCTTGATAAATACTCGGGTCCCTGCAGCTTAGAGGTTGAGCAGTCGAGTACTTATCGATGGACGTGGGTTTGACTCCCACTGGAAGTCAGCTATTTTTGGGGGCAAAACCACCCTAATAGGCATCCTTTCAAATTCAACCACATTAAAAAAAAATTGAGTTGATTTTTTAAATCTTCTTGTTAATAAAAAATAAATTTTATTTCTTCTTTATCTTTATCAACATAACAAATTTCGTAAATGTCTCTGGTCATACTAAGACGTGTAAATTTTTCACTCCACGATTTTTTATTATTTTATGGCATGATTTTATGCCGACTTTATGGCTGATACAAAGTTGTTATTTCTCATCTCTAATTCTACTACCGATTGAGTATTGCAATCTGATGTACTTCTTAACTTGGTTTTATGACGTCTTAATAAAAATCAATTAGTTTTTCTGGGGTTCCTAAACGATGTAGGTGCATATGTCTTCTAACGAAAACTAAAAAGGATACATTAACGGTTGAAAAATCCCTATCAATAATTTCTGTACTCCCCGAATTGTATGTCTGGCGTTTGCAACGCTATTTTGCCGTACTTGGATGTTATGCTGGATACAAATTATTCGAATTCCGGCAGCGGTAACGGTCTGTCATGACCCATACAACAAGGACTTTTAAAGAACTTTAAGACATGCGTCGTTTTTAGTGAGTCTGCAACACTCTTGGGTAATTGTTTAGTTGACTGACCCAGCATACACCTATTAGATCCATACCAGATTCATAACGCCCAGACCAGATTCAGCGTGGACCTACATTGTGCCATCACATCAGGGCGAGACTAGCCCCAGATCAGACCATTTAAGTCCAAATTCACGCAAACCGATTGGATCCACGTTCACATCAGATTTATTGGGTCCATTGAAGAAGACGCATCGGGTCTAGACCCAACATTTATACACTGGGTTCAAACAGAAGAAAACAGAATTGCGAATTTACGGACGATCAGACCCATTAAACCCAGACCAGATTTAGCGTGGAGCTACGTTATGGCCATCACACCACAGCCAGACTAGCCCCTGATCAGATTATTTAAGTCCAAAACCTACGCAAACCTATTGGATCTATGTTCAAACCAGATTTGTTGGGTCCATTGAATAAGACGCATCGGGTCTAGATGTATACGCTGGGTTCAAACAGAAGAAAACTGAATTGCGAATTTACGAAGGATCAATTGAAATCCCGATAAAATCTTTAAAATGTAGAAAACTTATTGAAATCCTGAAATCTTATTGAAATCGCATTTAAATGTAAGTCAATCTTGAAATATCATTGAAATTCTATTGAAATCTTGAAATTGATTTCAAATCCCGTTGCACTGAAATCTCAATTCATCTTGACATATATCACTAAAATACCCTTGAAATCTTAAAAAAAAATATCATTTAAATCCCATTAAACTTTTGAAATCTCAATTTAATCCCATTGTAACCTTGAAATATCATTGAAATCCCGTAAACATCTTGAAATCCCGATGAAATCTTGAAAACTCATTGAAATCCTATTAAAAATTCCAATTAAATCCCATTGAAATCTTGAAATCTTATTGAAATTCCATTGAAACCTTGAAATCTCATTGAAAACCCGATGAAATATTTAAAACTCATTGAAATCCAAAAATCTCTTTGAAATCACATTTAAATATCAGTCATTCGTGAAATCTCATTGAAACTCCATTGAAATCTTGAAATCTCTTTAAAATCCCGTTGCACTGATATCTTGATGTCTCATCTATGTCTTAAAATCTCACTGAAATGCCATTGAAATCTTAATTCATCTTGACATATATCATTAAAATCCCGCTGAAATTTTGAAATTCTATTGCAATCCCATTGAGATCTTAAAATATTGAAAACTGATTGAAATCCGTACGGAATTTAATGTTAAGCTAATACAAGACGATTCGGCCCTGAATTTTCATTCTATTGAAATCTCTTTGAAATCTCGTTGCACTGAAATCTTGAAATCTCATTTAAGCCTTAAAATCTCACCGAAATATCATTGAAATCTCACTTCATCTTGATATCAATAAAATCCCGATGAAATCTTGAAATCCCATTGCAATCCCATTGAGATCTTAAAATCTTGAAACCTCACTGAAATCCGTACGGTTAAGCTAAGACTAGACGATTCGTCCCTAAATTATCATTCCATTGAAGTCTTGAAATCTCTTTGAAATTCCGTTGCAGTGAAATCTTGAAATCTCATTTAAGTCTTTTAATCGCCTGAAATCTCATTTAAAACCCATTGACATTTTGAAATCTCATTGAAACTTTGAAATCTCATTAAAATCCCGAAAACGTCTTGAAATCCCGAAGAAAACTGATCATTTAAATTCCATTGAAATCTTGAAATATTATTTCAATTCCCATTGAAATCTTGAAATCTCATTGAAATCCCGATTTAATGTTCAAAACTCATTGAAATCCAAAAGTAGAAATTGAAAACATATTTAAATTACAGTCAATCTTGAAATATCATTAAAATTCTATTGAAATCTTGAAATCTCTTTGAAATCCCGTTGCAATGAAATCTTGAAATTGCATTGAAGTCTTAAAATTTCACTGAAATCTCAATTCATCTTTACATATATCATCAAAATCCCCTTGAAATCTTGAAATCTCATTGAACTCTCATCGAGATCTAAAATTTTGAAAATTCATTGAAATCCATACGGTATTAAATCTTAAGCTAAGATTAGACGATTCAGTTCTGAAATCTCATTGAAATTCTATTGAAATCTTGAAATCCCGTTGCACTGAAATCTTGAAATCTCATTTGAGGCTTAAAATCTCACTGAAATTTCTTTGAAATCTTAATTTATCTTGATATATCATTAAAATCTCGTTGAAATCTTGAAATCTGATTGCAATCCCATTGAGATCTTAAAAGTCTTGAAATCTCATTGAAATCCGTACGGTGTTAAAACTTAAGCTAAGATTAGACGATTCGGCCCTGAATTCTCACTCTATTGAAATCTTGAAATCCTGTTGCACTGAAATTCCGTTGCACTAAAATCTTGAAATCTCATTGAATTCTTGAAATCTCACTGAAATCTCAATTCATCTTAATATATCATTAAAATCCCGTTGAAATCTTGAAAATATAAAAATCTTGAAATCTCATTCAAATTCGTACTCTATTAAATATTAAGCTAACGATTCGGTCCTGAAAACTCATTAAAATTGATATCTCTTTACAATCCCGTTGCACTGAAATCTTGAAATCTCATTTAAGTCTTAAAATCTCGCTGAAATCTCATTGAAATCTCAATTCCTCTTGACATATCATTAAAATCTCGTTGAAATATTGAAATCTCATTGCAATCACATTGAGATCTTAAAATCTATAAATCTAATTGAAATATGTACGGTATTAAATCTTAAGCTAAGATTAGACGATTCGGTCCCAAGTTCAACTGGTTCGGACTTAGCTTTCTATGACCAATTGGACAAAGATTTGCGGGCTCAATTAGCAAATTTGTTTGTCTGTGTTTGAGGCACTCCAATGGTCTCAAAGATTTGCGGACTCAATTAGCAAATTTGTTTGTCTGTGTTTGAGGCGCTCTCAGGTGGAGCTAATGAAGCTCCAAACTAATGTTCAATAAGTTATACACTATCTCTCTCTTTCTCTCTCTCTGAAAATCGACACTTTTCCGGATTTAATTTTAGATTAGACTCCCGAAATCGCTCAAATACAGATAATAATTTTCAAGATGTTCAGACAAACCATTAGCAAAAACTACAACACCATCCAGATGTGCAAAGCACTTGATACCCTGCAATCCACACAGTACTGTGTTTAAAAGATTTTGAAAAAGTCCTGGTATAGTCCGCAACCCAAAACGACACTTTTTATCCTGATATTTGCCAAAGTCCGTACTAAATGCTGTCACTCGTCCGCGCGCGCACATCAAGCGGTATCTACTCCCCACGGATTGATTGTGGCATAAAAAAAAGTCTCAAGACTTGCTAAAGTTCTGGACAAGTAATAATGAATCGGCTTTAGAATTATTGTACTACTTGTTCGCTGCTCATATTCTGGTTCCACACTCATGCGAGAAAGTAATACTCTAATCGAAAGCTCCAATCAAATTGAAGCTGTCTGTTACCGGGACAACAGTATTCTGTCTGTCGGTAAAATTAAATAAGCACGTTGAGATCTTTGAGCCTCATATTTTTATTTAACGGAGGACTCGATGTACTTATACCTAATTTATTTTAATGTTTTTTTTAACTGTCTTTGCGGATTGGGTACGTTCCTATTAAATGGAGGAAACCCCGATCTGTTCCATAAACTAGGTGGACCGAGTGATTTATCAGGAGAATTTTGGGACCTTTAAGTCTGATTCCTGTGTTCTTGGAGGTCAGGGAACATTCTTTTGGCAGACAGAGTCTTTATTTCGGGCAAATTTACTGACTCTGACCGATCTTTGCCAACTTGTGACAAAGATAGAATAAACTCTCAGCGCTAACGATATATCACTTTGCATTTTCTTCGCCATTGAAGCAGTTGTCAATAACACTACATTTTTATCCATTTTCTTAAGTCTGAAACTCTGAATCCTGTATTCTTGAAGGTCATGGAACCAACTCTTGACTTCTATCGGTAATACGTCGATAATTATGATAGACAGAATTTAGGTACTACATTATGGCACAAAAGTGCAGGTAAAAAAAGTTAAGCCACCTATGTCTCTATTTTGTTCCTTGAGTAAAATTATACCACTCGACATTCAAAAGCCTCATAGGCTTTTAAAAAGCCTAACTTCACACGGACAAGAAGCAATTTGGTCTTGTGTATCTGTTAGCAACTGGGCTGTAGTGTATATGGAAGGAGAAATCCAATTATTTTTAGCATAGTAAAACAATTAAAAAAAAATTCATCGATTGCTACTGTCGCTGTTTTACAATTGTAACAAATTTATTAGTCGGACAATTCAGTGCCTGAAATTTCGTCGTAGGACACTATTTCTTGCTCGCAAGTGCAATTGTTTGCTTACTATTGTTCGGTGATAATCCTAGTCGAAATAACGCAGTTAGATATGTCTACGAGTAATATGTCGCCCGACAGTTCCTATCTTGACAATTTATGGAGCCACTTCATCAGAAAATTGCTTGTTTTTGGAATTTTTCGGTGAAAAATCCTCGTAAAGGTAATACTTGGTAAAGACAGCGTTGCGTAACAGAATACGAGAATAATTTAACACCGGACAATTCCTCTCGAGACAATTCGTTACAGTCAATTTCTTTCAATACCTTAACCTAAAAATATTGCTAAATGATGCCATGCTATATAGTATGGAAGCATGGCGTCCCACTAGTCAAGCTATTTTACTGACAGCTAAGTTTTTCCTTATTGCCAATAAACATATTCTTATTAGTTTTCACATAACCTTGCATTAAGATACACATTTGACCATAAATATAGTATATTTATGTGTATACATAGCTGATAAAGAATTTTAATTGCCAACATTCTATTTGATTTTATTTCCATTTGATAAGCCACACCTTTATTGTGGCATAAACGAGTATGTATATGGTGTATCATTGTCGATATCAATTTCATTTGTGCCTATGCTATATATTCTGTATAGATTTAGTACTTTCTCCTTTTCCTTTACTTTATTTTATCGAAATCAATTTTCTATCAAATCGTTCGCGTCCGTTTTTATTTTTTGATGAGCCATTATCATTAATTTGTATTCTTCTACAGCGTACTTCCAGTAACACACATCATGTAGATCGAAGTATTCGTTAAAACTCGCCAGCATTCGATCGCAATCGGAATATTGACAGCCATAATCTAATCTTTGACAATTGGTCGAAAATAAACTCTTGAAACGTCAACTTTACTTGCGATTTGAATGATTGCATCTTTGTTAATTTTTCTACCTTATTTGCAGTATCAAGTAAATTTGGATTCAAGTTCAGATTAATTGGATTATATCTCAAATAATTGACCCCAATAACCTTTCGAACGTTTATACTTAAAGAAATTGAGAAAATAAGTGACAAATAAACTTACTAACAGCCACAACAATCGACAATCGACACTGTCTGCAATGAGCTATCATTGAAAGTCGCGTAACCTATTTGGTCAATGGCAGTCTATTTATATTGACAAAACATTAGAAATCAATTCAATCAATTCAGTCTACTCAGTTTATTTACCTTTTTATATAGGTTAGGTTGAACATACATACGTATATAATTGAATAATAAATAACAATACAATGTTTTATCAATCTTTGGTTTTGCGATACTGATTACTATATACCGTATGAGATATACATAATTATGGGAATGGTATGGCCTGAATTCGTAACTTTGAAAATGTTGGGGTATATATTTCATTGACGGTTTATTGTGAGGTAAAAGATTTTATTATATAACACAATTTTAATTTATAAGATTATATGTTGAGCTATAATGGTAGCATAAATCCAGCTCTATGTCAAGGCATCCATTATTCGCTTTGTTAAATATTTACAATAAAAATATTTGTCTACAATCAAACCGTTCAAACGCACACAAATTAATTCTCATAAAAGATGAGAGACATAAATACAAATTAATTCAATATGTTGAATATCTATTATTAAATTCTTAAATAAGAACATACACATGCAAATAATAAATGTAAAAATAATAATAAAAAAAATCGGACTGGTGGACGCGACACTTCCCAAGCAAAACAAAGAGGTTGGTCATTAGATGTGGTCGAAACGACTACGTAGTGGTCCTTATGTGGCTCTGACCAATTTTAGACCACGAACCTAGTCTTCACGTAGTCAGTTGCCAACGTTGTTTATATTTCACCATTTTGGTTTAAAAAAGTCGACCACATCGAATGACCAACATCTAATGACAAGTCGAGCCGCACGGGTGTCGGCAAAATGACTTAGAGTCAGTTAATGTCGTCCGTTAGACGACTACACGACCGTTTTTGCAACTAAATGGAGAGTTTCAGGGTCGGTTTTTAGTCGTCGAGTCGTCATTAGACTTCAAGTCAATCGAATACGTCCGTTTAAGGTCATAGGGACGTCTTTCAATATATAATTTCTTAATATTAAAATCTCGAGCATTCTCAAAATTAGAATAAGAACACAATTTGAACCAGCCCAGAGGTTAGTCATTTGACGTGGTCCACGACTACCTTGAGACCCTTTTTTGAACCAAAATGGTGAATTATAAAACGACGTCGCCAACTGACTATGTGATAACTACGTTTCGTAGACTAAAATTGGTCGGAGTCGCATACGGACTCCACCACAAAGTCTTCACGTGGTCAGCTGCCGACGTCGTTTTATAATTAATCATTTCGGTATAAAAAAGGGTCTATACGTAGTTGTGTAGACCTACCTATTTGTGTGGCTGGGAGGGTTCCTAATAGAAGCTAAATATTCTCAAAATCAAGAAGGAATAACTTTAAAAAAAAATCACACCTAAAATTGGCGTTCGGCACCATTAAAATTAGGAAGAGGTATAGTAGAAACTTGGAAAAGGAGTCTATCAGGGCCGAGCACTCATGAAATTCGGGAGTGGTTACCATTAAAATAGACAAAGAAACCTTTCAAATAGAGAAGTATGTCCTAAAAATTAGAAAAAGTTCACTTTAGATTTGCGAGGAATCTTAAAATTAGAAAACTCCTTAAAATTTGGTAAATGCAGGAAGGAATAAATTTTAAATAATAGAAAGGACATCTCAAATCAGGAAGTGGCGTTTCTAAAATAAAGAAGAGGTAAACTAGCAGAAAAGATCCATTAATAAAAGTGACTGTCTCTCAAGTGGATTTGGCATGCTCAATACATATATATTTGCTTAAGTTTTAACTTATTTTCATTTATCATCGAATAAAAATATGTGTCAAGGCGAAAATATTTTGTGACTTAAACAGGAGAAAGGAGACTGAACAAAGTCTCAAACTGACTTATTTTTATCGATACAAATCGCTCCTTTGAACTCACGTGAAATGACAAATGTCACATATTAATACATGGAATCGCGATTTTCGAAGAAAAGTTACAATGCCATAAAGTCATTTGTCATATCGTGCTCAGAATCCAAAAATTTCTGGCCGGATGCGACGCCAGACACACACTCTGAAACAGTACGGAAATTAACGATAATTATTAATCATTTTCGAGTTCATTTTCAATAACTATCATAGATCATTGATCAATAGAGGAAGCACCTCAACATTTATTTTTCCAAATACGGATGAGTTTGGTGGCTCGATGGAAAGTATCTAATCGATAGATCAGGTAATTAATAGGAAAGCAGCCACTTGGATCTAAGACAGGGTTTCACTTATATGCATTTCCAGATAATGTCTAAGATTAGGGTATGTACCTTTTATCTGGAGACAAGTAAAGTTAGAACTTATATCACACACATCGCTTATTGTACCAGCATATCTACAGAGACAGTACTATTCAATGCTATCATGGAGAGATTTTATCGCCACTGCTACGACTACGACGGTTGGGAGCTCCACTATTCGAGGTGGTAACTACTTGAGGAATTCCTGGGACAACTACCGAAGAATTCTGAGGAATTCCCGAGGAATTCTCGAGGAATACCGAGGAATTCTCGAAGAATTCTGTGGAATTTTCGGGGAATTCTGAGGAATTTTCGAGGAATTCTTGAGGAATTCCGAGGAATTTTTGAGGAATTCCAAGGAATTTTTGAGGAATCCTCGAGGAATTCCCTAGGAGAATTCACAGGAATTCTCGAGGAATTCCGAGAAATTCCCGAGGAATTCCGAAAAATTCTCGAGAAATTCCGAGGAGTACACAAGGAATTCTGAGGAATTTTCGAGGAATTCTCGGGGAATCCCCGAGGAATTCTGAGGAATCCCGAGGAATTCCGAGAAATTCCCGAGGAATTCCGAGAAATTCTCGAGGAATTCCGAGGAGTTCACAAGGAATTCTGAGGAATTTTCGAGGAATCCCCGAGGAATTCTGAGGAATTTTTGAAGAATCCCCAAGGAATTCTGAGGAATTTTTGAAGAATCCCCAAGGAATTCTGAGGAATTCCCTAGGAGAATTCAGAGGAATTCTCGAGGAATTCCCGAGGAATTCCGAGAAATTCTCGAGGAATTCCGAGGAGTTCTCAAGGAATTCTGAAGAATGAGGAATGCCGAGAAATTCAGAGGAATTCTCGAGGAATTCTCGAGAAATCCTCAAGGATCTCTGAGGAATTATGAGAAATTCTCGAGGAACTCCCGAGGAATTCCGAGGAATTCTAGAGGAATTCCCGAGGAATTTTGAGGAATTCTCGAGGAATTCTTTTTTTTGAGGAATTCTTTGGGACAGATATTTGCCGAGTGGTTACCCCTCGCTATTATTTAATACAGTGGAGTGCGTGGATGACTATCCATTATTGTGTCGGGATTCTGTCTATGAACGATAAGTGAGATCATGCAGGGAGCCTTGAAAACGATTGGCAAGTATCTCATATAATGGAGGCTCTGTATCAACTCAAGCAAGACTGCTCTCCACAAATTTATCGAAATTAGATGGCAAATCGCTGACATATGATACGCTTTCCTTGCAGGTGAAGTTTATGATTGTTAAGTTAAACTGGAGAATTTACATAGAGAAAGAATTAAAAAGCTAGTCTGGCTATCTATATATACCACCTTACAATGCAATCGTGTTTCAGCCCGAAATTTTGGTAATATGGAAGGCTTGCGTACATCTCGAGGTAAAGGCGAAACCAAGAATCTTGGCTCTAACATCGCATAAAATATCCACAATGAAATGTTACGAATTTAAAAAACAAAATCAGCAGTAGCTACATTTTTTAAGGAAAAATCGGATGAACTTACTAGACAGGGATCATGCCCAGTCTAGCTATTTAAGGAGCTGCACTAGTTCGCCCGAGATTTCAATCAAATATTTTTTGGAATCTCTCGGCGGCTTGCTCTAAGTCGAGTAAACCAAAATGTTCGTTGCCTAAAATTGAAATGTGTGCACATGGTCTATTGTCCTCATCGTTTAACTCCAAAAAAGTCTGTTGGACCCCAAGAGTGTCATCTGATTTAAAAAATTCAAAATGGTGGATCGGATTGTTTGGAAAAATGGCTCCCATCTTGGATCCGCAATTTTTAATTTTTAAAATGTGATGCCATATTCGGAATCGGCGAACCCTAAATCCCCGAAATACTAACTTCAAAACAACCCGATGACAGTTAGATAAAAAATGGCAACCATCTTGGATCCGCCATT
>JANTEX010252808.1:0-12381 GCA_024741295.1 Macrocera vittata | reverse complement strand
AAATTATTTAATTATGTTTTAGTTTTTCATTTTTTAGTGTTAATAAATAATTTCTGTCATTTATTGAGAGCAGTATTAAAAATATTTTTGGGTCGAATTAAAATTAGTATCAATTTCAAATTAATTACAATAACAATTCTTGTAAATTAATTTGAAAAAATTCCGTTGAGATGAAATGATTAGTGAATTTCTAACAGATTCATTGAAATTTCTGTGGACGCATTCAATTAGTACTTCTTTTTTAAGTTTTGGAATCCATGATATATCAGAATTTCCTTGAGGAATAATTAAGAATTCTACCACATAAATTCAAAATCACAAAAAAATCACTTAACAATTAAAATTCCAGACTGATTTCTTTTAAAAAATTAATTCTTAATGTATTAGAAGAGCTATAAAAAATATGTATAATTTTAAAATGTCTTTATTATTTTATTTAAATCAAATTTAATTTAATTTTAATTTCCAAAAACCAATCAAAATTAAAATTGAAGGGAGAAAGAAAAATATATGTAGAATAAACTGATAAATGCTAACAGACATTAATTATCATGTAAATTAAATAAACGCTAACTTCCACATAATATTTATAGTCAATAACACGAGTTTTGCTCTTGAATAAAGTATTTTCACATACAGCCATTTCCTATTCGCAATGATATAAAATTGAGAAATTGACTGGATATTAACAAGACTTTGCCAAAAACATTTCTTCAGGATAAAAGTATAGACAACTATTCACTGGAATTTTACTTTTATTATAATAATTAAATTAGTCTTATAATATTTAATATAATTTAACTTCCATTTATTTGTAATTATCAATTATCATACATTTGCAAATCTGAGAAATTTTCTTTTTAATATCTGCGTTTAACATATATTTGTTAAATATGATCCTTAAATTTCGTAGAAACTTAATTTCTTAAAAAAAATATTTGATTATTGTTGCCAAAAAAGCAACTTTCAACAGTTTAAAGGTAAAAGCGTTATTTTAATTCTCGCCATCGGTGCGTCGGATTAAATGAGGAAATGGACTTTCGATCACTTTTTCGTTTATTAAAAATCCATATCAACGCTACTTTCTATTAACGTGGTTCGTCGACCTGGTCATGGGATGTTTTTACCAAACAAGAAACAATAAAGTTATAAAACGTAAACACTCAAATAATTTAGTTTGTGTCGTCCTGAGTTTCTGGTATTATATTGTTCAAAGGTCTTTTCGTGTGCCTTATTTTTCTTGGGAAACCTCCCACCTGCCTTATTAAAGGGCGCCACATTTTCGTTAAAATCACCTTAATATGCACCATTTTGTTTGGCAATCTCTACGAGTTCCCCATTTTGGAGACCCTAATTTTTCTACTGGGCCCTCGGGTCTTTCTTGAGTGTCAACCTTCATTAAAACCCCATTTTAAATAAGATTAACGTTACATTGGCATTAAGACAAATTTTAACAAAACATTTAACAAATAGCGTATTATAGAAAAATTAATGATAGATATGCTTAAATTCCCTAACATGTGTCATTTTTCGCTTCGGAATCCCCTTGTTTGTTTTCCTTAACTGGGGCCAGGCTTCGTTTCGATTGACTTGCTTTCGATGGGCCCATATCTTTTTGGCCTACTGCTGCTGCGACTTGTTTTCCATCAGCAATAACCAAATTATAGTTTTTCGTTCCTTACGTACGCATTGTTATTTTTCTATATCTGTTCACAAAATTGATAATCTTCTGCAACGGAATACATTTGGTCGTTCCCACAACAAGTCACTAACTGGTGTCGCTATAAAACCACCATCGTGTTTGCCAGTATCTAAGAATTTAACCAAAATCTAGGACTTAACAAAAGTAGTTTTATGTTTCTTTTTTCAGCTCATTTCTATTTTATTAATTAATGCAACAATTTATTTTGGTGGAAAATCAAAACTTAATTATTCACGAAATATTTGACTGTTTTGACAATTTTCTGAAAACATTAGATTTTCTTTCATTGAAACACTAATCTAATAGCCTAATGTTAAAACTGCGTTTCATAAGATTTTAAAACGATTTGATAAAACATTTTTGGTTATTTTCGCTCGCATGCTCTCAAGACAAAATTTCTCTACAGGCCAAATGTACAAAAGCAAATTTCATGAAATGTTTACAGGTTGGGTTAGTGAATGAAATCTAGCTACCCAGAACAAAATTGAGAAGCTCGCGAACACATGTTGGTAATTTTTTTTAGAAGATATTGTTACATGTCTCGATTCAGACCAAATTATTAGAGTCGGGGCAAATCTCCAAAAAATTTAGTCATGTTAAGTTGTAGCTCGACCGAGCATTCGATTTTGTAAAAAGATTCTTTATTAGTGACTCAATTTGAACCAAATTTTTATAGAAGCCGAAAAAAAGCCTTTGCAAATTTGAAATCAGTGACTTTTATAGTCGTTTAATGTTTTTTTTTTTTTAATTTAAGTTCATTTCTTAGCCGAAGCTGACAAGAAAAATACTAAAAAGAATTGAAAGAAGGAAACAGAAAGTGAATAAGACCAGAAGGGATAATTAAACTATCAGAAATAACCCAGAGGCGATCAAAACTCCTTTCCGCATAATTTTTCTTAGTGACTGCCGTATTTTGCTTTTCACAGTTCCGTTATTTTACTCTCTGTCGCTCTCATGGGCAGTTTCGGGTTATCCGTGTTAATTTTCAAAGATTTTATTCACTGCTGATTGTTTTGAGGTCACTATCGGCCATTTTTGGATCACTTCGGTCGGTCGTTTCCGTTCTCGTAAATGTTATCACTTTAAGCAAATAATGCCAAATAAAATACATTTGATACAAATCGCCATTGATTTGACAGATTTAAATTAATTGTTCAATTGGTTTCGCTTACGATTTAGATAACAATTAGTTGTAAATAAAGTCTAAGTTTCAGCTCTGATGGCCGTTACATATGTGGAACGCTTCTCATGATATACTATATATACTTAAGATCGTTTGAAGAAAATTTGAAATTTAGATATCGTATTTGCTTTTGCTTAGTTACACGATGACTTATATAGTTTAGAATATATTTCTCTTTAAATTATCGTTTGCCCAAACCACAGAAAATGTATCCGGAATATGATTTTGATTCTTCGTAAAAAAAGTTCAGCAAATAAGTACACATTTTTTCGTTGAAACTCTTTCTAATTCATTACACACATAGTAACTATATGCATTTAATTATCGTGAACAAAACCGCAAATTATTAACAATATATTACCAGTGCGACATTTTTTTCCGTCATCCAATTTGATAACAAAGAAATTATGAATTTAATGTACATACTTGAACTTAGCTGCTTGCTAAATTGTTAATTTTGGTGTATTTATTTAACTGTTGCTTGTCTTTATCATTGTTTTGTGGTTTGCATATCTGGCGTACTATACTTATAATATTTTGATTTTAAATATGAGTAAGAAAATAACTCGTTTACCACATAGATATGTTATAAAACCTATAAATTATAGCTAATGTAAATATTTTTAAACCCCATATACCAGTAGTATATGTAGTTTTATGTGTATTTACAAATAATTTTACACATATATATATATATTATATATTTTATTTAAATAAACTTGCGTGTTATCAGTCAAAATGTATGTTTATCTTATATCTGTATATGCTAAAGACACCATACGCAAATGTGTGTAGTGATATTTTTTAACTAAGCTCTTGAAAATTAAATGTATGATCGGTAATAATGGTTATGACATTAATCGATCGTTTATCGGCAATTAATGTACTGTACCATAATAAAATGTAAATGCAAACATGCAAACATAAATATAGTTGTATGTATATAGACATACAGCACTGTAAGAAACCCGCTTGCAATACTATATGTATACATATACAAATCATTTAAATTCCAATATACATGCAGTTAATCGTATAAATATTCACATATGTTAAAGGTTATTATGTCACATACGATGAATATTTGCCGATATACTGAATACACACATAAATATATAAATTCACGCAGCATAAAAGCTACATTGTATATATGTATATATAATATGAATAAATATAATACGGTGTTACGATAAAAGCTTGGTATTTTCTATATACATATATAGGTATATACATATATGCTTTATACAACTTGCAGTACTCTTACTTCCTTTTATAAAATATATATGTATACCTATACAGTATAACGAATAATAAAAAAAAAATCAACCGAAGAGAAAAGCAACAGACAACTTATATGGCAATTCAGCTGTCTCGACTTGGTTATGTACACAAATAAAATACACATAAGTATGTATTTACATCATATTATATACGCATATATATAACACGAAGCATCCTTATACAGAGAGGCTTTTCCTCACATATTATATACATTATTATCCTTTTTTTTCCTCGATACATACACCTACATACATGTGCTGTGTATAATGACGCGTGTACTATATAACAAACATTTCACATGTTCCTTCGGTTTCGTTGGTATGTTTATTTTTCGTATTTTTCCTGAACTTGCACACATATTATATATAAATATATATATATATATATATTTATATACGTATGTGATCTAACCAGTTATGTTATAGATGTGTATATAAGCCTATACCGCACGTATTGAACGGTTTTGGTTACGCTTTTCCACGTTTTTCTTATTTTTCATTTTCGTAGACATTTTCACACACATAATATATAAGTACCTACATGTATATGGTTGAAAAATATTATAGCTCCCAGTGGAACATTTGACAAGACGTTCTGTATGTGTACTCTCTTTACTTTTTTCAGAAATGCATTCTTAGAATAAATATAAAGTGCACTGAAAATCAATCAAAATTTAATGCACATAAAAAAATAGAATGTACATACTCTAAATAAAAAATTAGTATTACGCATTCTTTTAAAAATAAGATATATATACTTTTCCAAAAAACCTAAATTCGAAATGCACTTGGAAAATGTTTTCAACTATTAACTTATTCGATTCAGAAAGATGAATTCAGAATACTTTCTTAATTTCAGAATTCCATCATTGAAATTTTCATTTGCCATTCTGAACGAATATTTGTTCCACTGGGCTCTTAAGTAAGTACGTTATATACATACCCGGCCGATATGTCTATCCATATACATATAGTTTCGTTATCTACCTACCTACATTATTAGCTGGCAGAGAGCACAATTCTATACGGAACGGATATATTTACTGACATTTGTGTCATATATATATATCTAGATTGTACATACATTTAATGTATTTATCTATTTGTTTATTTACTATATAGAGAGTAAAAGTATAAGTATGTGCATTGCTACGTGGATAAAATATTGTATGTATATCAGGACGAGAAAATGATGCTTGTTGCTGATGTTAGTTTTACTTCTTCATTCTCAACTGTTTGTTTCTTTATGGCTACTCGATTACGTCTCTATGACTCCATCAATTCAGTGAAGAATGAACGGAAAACACTTTCCTTCTATTTTTTTTTGCTGCCTATTTGTTTGGCCAGCAGAAGATATTGATGGTATTTATTATTTTATGACATATTTATGGGACGATGTTCAACATTATGCGCATTTGAAGGTGATATGGAGAACAGAGACATATATTGCGTGTATTATACGTAAGTTTACTATAAATGCCGGTAATTTTGCAGATCAAATTATAGGAGAAGTTTCGTGTTATCGGATTTGTTTTATTTGTAGGATAATTGGCCGGGCGTTACTATGGTACATATTACGAATCTATTTCTGATGATTATGTTGTTTTTCAATTTTTGTTTCTTTAAATGTTGAGATATTAACTTTAGGTACTGGAATATTTTTTTTTTTTAGTTCTATATTGCTTAGATCGGGATTAGTTGTTAATCTAAGATATCCGATGAGAACAGGTTGGAACGATAGGATTTTTTTTACAACAATCTAATTATATTGTATTTGCTACTAAATATTGACTTGTATCGTTTTCAACCACATTGGATTTTTAATTTTAACCGCTTTCTTACCAAGGCATATTAAATGGTCATCCATCCAACATATTATGGCGTTTTTTTTAATAATTTAGAAATGTATATTAAAAATTAAAATGTATGTATACAACATTTACTGGGTTTAGTTTAAAATATTCTTGAGGCTTCTTTACATTTTTTGTAAAATATGAAACCATAAGAACTGAAATATATTGGCATATTGACAACTTTTCTATTGGTTTTTTTGGAATATTTTTTCCATTTGGAGTAACGAATCCTTTGCCCAAAAGTCAATTTCGAATAGATTATAAAAGAATTTGGCGTTAGTTAATGCATGTATTTTTTTTATTGTTATTGAAATGATTTAAAATATGTGGGTGTAGGATTAAAATTTAGCTCTTATTGCAGTTTTTATAATTGATAAAATATTGGTAAAATGCCTGGATTGATTCGCATTTTTCAAAAGTCGAATGTAAATCTAATTTAATTTGTTTTATTTTTATAAAAATGTATGCTCTTTCGATGCAACATCAAATTGTGAAAGCTACCGATAATTCTTCCAAAGTCCATACAACTCCTTTGGATATTTTTTTAATTCAAAATTAAATCGATTTGATTTAATGACAATATCGGAATTGACGTTTTTTTTTTAACATCACCTATTTCCACTTCATTTTTTCTATGTTGTTTTTTGGTTTCCGTTGACTTTATTCTGTATTTAAGCTCCTCAACTTTTTTAATTCAATATTTTTTTCTTTGACCGTTCCTTTTTCAATTTTTTTTTCAAACTCTAAAATTTCCGATTTTGCTGACTAACAGTCGTTAGTTAGAAGTAAATTATATCATCCTGCCTATTACATCGATGTTTGAGCAAGATCTTAAAATACCTAACATATAGTTATCAACTAAAGTTGTAAAGCGTCTGTGAAACAAATTAACTACAATTTGATTATAAATTTTCATTTTTTTTAAATAACTGCTATATATTCAACAACCGTAAAACTGTGCCAATTTTGTTGTCAATACATGATTGATTGAAAGTTTTAATTGTTTGATGCCACATCGACATTTGACGATTTTTTTTTTTACAATAATTTCATTAAAAAATACCTATACTCATTCGTAAGTAAAGTATTGTACATGAATAGGTTTCGATCTTCACCCGCACTTCCAAAATATTCTATAGATACCGTTTCCAAGAAATCGCATGCACATCATTTTTCATTATTATCCTTTTTTTATTCAGGTCCATAAATATTGCGCATCGTAATAAATCAGAGCTATACTTCAATCGATTTCAAAAATGCAATAATTTATCGAACAAGAAAAAATCCGACAATATTACTTCTGAAATAGCAACGCATTATATATGGCATCTCGAACACTTGAATCATTAGAAAAAAAAAACGTTTTGTCCTTAGAAATAAGGACCTATAAATATTAAGATTAATAGGAAATCACTGTCTGATATAAAAAAGAACACAATCGCAAAGATAGCATTCAATTTTCTACACACACTTATATGATCTATCATCTTTTCAATAACTACCCATAAACATAGTTACCTCTACCTACAATTCAATAGCTTTAATGTCCTTTTTATTTAAAGAAAAAAAAGTAGATATATATAAAATATAAAAAATTGTCGTCAGAGTTTGACAAACATAAAAAACAATATTTACCTTACAGGATGATTTATTTGTATGTTTTCTTTTTCTCTTGCTTTTTTCCTGAGGAATATACACAGTACACACTTTATTAAATATATTAAAAAAATGAAATAGAATGTGTATTCTATAAACCGTATAAGAAAAAGATTAAATATAGCACGATAAGTCCGATATTTTGTATAACCAAAAAAAGAGAAAAACAACAACCATTACTATACATATATATATGAATGTGCGTAACTGCGCGTATCATGTACAGTGTATACTTCTGAAGGAAATTAGATATATGTTCAGGCCTTACGAATGTAATCCGCCCGCGAGCGTTGAAACAACTTCTATATACTTATCCTACATGGTTACACTTAATACAGCTCAAGTTTTCCTTTATGGGTTCTTTGGATATACTTTTATTTTAAATAAATTGTAATCGAAAACACATATATGTGATATTATTTGTTTTTTTGGATATTTAAAAAAAAATACCTTCCAATTCTTCACCACTATAGAGAAATTTAAAAATAAAAACACAAAAAAAAAACGAAAAGTAGACGGTAAACCAATCATTGCTTATGGGGTCGAATAGGAATATTTTCTTTCATTCTGCGTTTTTATTTTCGATGTTATGTCCTCAAAGCAACCACAAGTTGTCCCGCTGGGCACATTAGTTCGCGCTCTGCCGCTGTATAATTTATATATATATAGAACATATATATATGGAGACTCGTGTCATGTAAAACTTTATTATTATTTTTTTCTTAAAATGTTATGGATAAAGGATCGCAACCATTTTCTTTAATAATAAATAGAATACAGTATGTGTATACGGTAAACATCTATCTGTATGTTATTTTTATTGGCAGCTTGCGTAATATTTCAATTTCGGATAATGTTATCAACGGGACATTTTAGAAAAATTGTCTTTTACGTTTTCATTCGCGTATATTGTTTTCGAATGTAAGTCATCTTCGCGTATCATCATAAATGTATCGTGTAAGAATCTTGATCAAATAAATCCGCATCGTTGAAGTTGAATTCAAATCCTAAAAAAAGACTAAATATTTAGCGAATTATAGTATAACTTCTAAGCAATTTACAAAATAAACTCGCCACCATTTTTCTAAATAAAAAAAAATACTCTTTTCATTTCCAGGTTTAGCCGCCGCCCTTGCCAATATGAAGCACGACGAAGAAATGCGCATGTCCGTCTCCCCGCCAACCATGACCAACGACACAGCCGCCCTGTATGCCCGTTTGTTTGGCGGTAACGGTTCGCCCATGTCAATGTTGTCGCCACAATTTATGGCCGCAAATCGTAATGCAGCCGCACTTATGGCCGCCCAACTACCCATGTCAATGCGTGCATCACTCACGTCGCCCACAAACTATTTCCCCCACCATCCGGCTCTGTTCGGTGCATGGCCACCGGCCTCCAGCAATGCATCACCGCCAATATCGCCCATTTCGCCTGTGCTCAGTGTAAAAAGTGTGAAAAAAATCAATAACAACAACAACATTGTGTCCACCACCACTGACATTCTACCGAAAAAAGCCGTTAAACGACGACCAATATCAGTGAAAAAAGAACTAATGACACCTCCGCCATCCTCTCATCCGATCGACATTCCCATGCCTCATGATCTGATGAGTCCCGGTCCAATTAGTCCGCCAACATCCGGCTCATCGCCGCAATCAAACGGTTCCATTGATCATCCGTCGCCTGTCGTCATTTTGCCCACATCCACCAAAGATCCGTCCCGAGACAAAGTGTTCACCTGCAAAATATGCGAACGCTCGTTTGGCTACAAACACGTGCTGCAAAACCACGAACGAACCCATACCGGCGAAAAACCATTTCAATGTCCTGAATGCAAGAAAAAGTTCACACGTGATCACCACTTAAAAACACACATGCGACTGCATACCGGCGAAAAACCCTATCACTGTAATCACTGTGATCGTCACTTTGTACAGGTGGCCAATCTACGGCGACATTTGCGCGTACACACCGGCGAACGGCCATACAAATGTAAAACTTGTGAGCACAATTTTTCCGATTCGAATCAATTGAAAGCTCATATGCTCATCCATAACAATGAGAAACCATTTCAATGTGATCGTTGCCACACGAATTTCCGTCGCCGTCATCACATGATGCATCACAAGTGTGGCATGACTAGTCCGCCGACACCGGCCATGTCGCCGGCCATGTCATTGTCTGACCAAAAATCGGCCAGCTCACGTTCAGACGCCAGCGATTTATCGATTGACTTAAGCAAACCGATCATCCATCCGTATTCCGTAATGGTACAAAGTCCGCTTGATTTGTCGGCTATCGAAGACGGTCAAGAGATGGAAAAACGTAATCGAAAATCGCTAGACGTTCGACGGATTTTACGAATGCCACCGCCGGCCGTTTCGCATATGCAAACGGATCTATTGTTGCCCGAACAGACAGAACCGGAAGATTTGAGCATGCATTCGCCGCGTTCGAATGTGTCGCATGACGAAGATTTTGAAGATTTAGACGATGCAGCCACGTTGTACTTGAAACAGCGACATCACCAGCAGCAGCAGCAACAGCATCAGCAACAGCAACAGCATCAACAGCAACAACAACAACAACAGCAGCAGCAACAGCAACAGCAACAACAACATAGTCAACTGAAACATCATTATGTGCAGCACATGCAAACGTTGCCATCCTAAAAGGATGTGAACGTACGACAAAGGTTTTTAACAATGTTGTATCATATTCTAGATAAATTATGAAAATTATACCAAAAAAAAAATGAAAACAAAAACGAATTTTTAAAAAAAAAAAATAAGAGCCAAGCCATATTTTAGTTATACGGAAGAGACAACAAACTATAGCAACGACAAAACCTCTAACTACCTTTAAATAAAAACAAAACAAATGAAAAATATTTAAAAAAAATTATTTAAGACAGTAAAAAAAATACAATAAATAATAAAAAAATAAAAAGAAAATGTGTCTGAAAAAAACTACTATTAAATAAATAATAAGTGTAAACTATCAGGGAAAGAAAAAAATATAATTATTCTAGTTTTTCGAAATATATAGAGAAAACATTTATAAATAGAAAATTTGTTATTTTCTCAGTTTTATGTTCGGTTTTACTCTTTGTTTCGTCAAAATAGGTTTTTGTTGTGAAAAAAATGAAACTATTTTTTTGTTTTGTTTTGTTTTTCTTTTTACTTTGATTTTTAACTAATTATATTGTTCGTAATAATATACGGGAATTTTTGTAATGGTATACAAGTTCCTCACACAATAGAATTGTCGAGATAATTTGAGGCGGTTGATTTGTCGATATAAAGTTGATTGAATTTTTGAATTGATTTTTAACGTGCATCTTGGTGTGTTTTCTCGACCGAAAATATTATATCGCATCGTGTAGCCAGAAAATTTGTTGGTAAGGTTTTGACTACGATATTGGATCACCAATAGAACAATAGCGCAAAAAAGGGAGGGGAAGATTGGAGGAATTGACAAAAAACGTGTTTTTTTTATTTATGAGATTTCAAGCTTAAACATTTTTTTTGATTCTGAGCAACTTTTGCTACATTGAATTTTGTTGCATGAACAGTACCGTAAAGTGGTCGAAAAGGGTTAATTTTTCCTAAAAAAAATTAAAGAAGCTAGTAGTTAGTAAGAATCAAAAATTGTGTGAACTTGCAAAGTTTAAAATTTAAAAAATTAAAGTTTTTGACAATGATTTTTTTGATGATCCATATCATTTTGGGGCACTAAGAAAAATCGAATCCGCCCCCTCTTCAGTAAAATTGTTGTGCATTTGTTTAATTAGTCTAATCAAGCCAATGCTGGGGCCAAATATATGCTTTACTCCAACAAGCCAGTTGGAGATGGTCACATATTTTTGTACAATTTTTTTCACAGGATTTTTTGTAATGTTTACATATATGCCTTAAATAGAATTTAATTACCACTGTAATCGGCAATAAACTAACATATATAATATAGCATTATTAATACTAAGCAAAAGAGCTTCTTTGTGTAAGGTTTTGTTTTCTATAAATTCGTGCATTTTTATGCGTTGATGGAATTTTTTTTTAATCATTGCTTGAAAGCAATTTCAATTTCTAGTTGCTGCTTTTGTTTTTAAGATAAATTTCATAATCGTGGATATTTGTTGCTGTCATTAGACCCTCTTAAATTTTCTTTTTTTCTCTTAAAATAAATTAGAAGCACACGCTTTTTTGGTCATGATTCATGCATATTCATATGCACAATAAATTGCACACACATATTTTGTACAATTCCATTTCAAATTTATGCACAGATGTTTCAACCCCATTTTTACCGCGCCAATAAAATACTGGCATCGAAAAACCATAACCTTACTCAAGGTGTGCGTATGCATGCATACAACCAGTATTCATTTTACCGCCAAAACACCCGTGAGAAATTCCATTCATCGATTTATATATACATATTTTATTCAATAATACACTCTCAAACTCATATCTACACCATATGTATAAGTTGTGTAAAATTCCAACCGATAAAGAGTCAATATCAATATAGCAGAGGGTATCGAAATTGTCTTTTGGCCGATAGCCGATCCCATGGGTCATGCCAACACAACACACAATACATATTACGTTAAAAGCGGACACAAACGATTTGTCCATATATATATATATATATAAATATATATGTATATATGTTGTGTTTCGAAATATAATATGATCGCATGT
>JANTEX010252697.1:0-12384 GCA_024741295.1 Macrocera vittata | reverse complement strand
GTAGTCCTAAGTACCAACTTTATTCCTAGCAATTGTAAAGCTCAAAAAGTTAGATGGGGTCTGGCACGATTTTTTTTCCAAATTTTCAAATTTCATTGAAAAATATTCTATTTTGAAAATCGACCATTTTTTTTTCGAAAAACTCAATTTTTTTAGCACACCTCCAGCTCGTACTTTTGCAGCTACGACCAATCCGAAGTTATCATTACAAAGACAAAAGACGCGGAAAAGGATAAGGCTATGTGCCATTTCCTCCGTTCCTCTTTAAATGCCCACCAGATGGCGCTCAAAAGTGACTTTTTTATGTACTGTCAAAGTTGGCAATGTCCTAAGCCAATCGAATATTTTTCAAAAACAGACGAAACCCGACTATGAATTTTGTAAAATCAGGTATAAACATTTTTTATAGATAGGTATACATATTTGTTAATGAGAGCATAACTACTTTCCAAATTTGCCAAAAGTCGACAAAAAAGGCGACATTTTATCAATGTCGACATACGTATTTTGACAAATGTCGACTATCGGTTTAGACAAAGTCAGCTCATTTAAACCACATTTCCAGTCACAACAAATCAAGTATATAGGTACAAATATGTTAAAAAAATCACCTGTGGGGATAGGATATCCGGGTCCATGTGTTTTGAGTTTTGTTTTGGTAGTCTACCAACACATGTAACTTCGGGTGTAACTTCGGCTGTGTACGTCCAGTTTTCAAACGGTTTCTTGACAATTACTACAAAGTTCCAACTCCTTCATCCACTCTCTATACCTCCTGCATCCTTCTCACCGCCCCATTTTTGCACTCATTTTGACCATATTCCACTTTTCCTCATTTTCTCAAAAAACATCAACTCACGCGAAATTCCATAACCTTGGCTGTGTGCGTCCGATTTAAAAGATACTCCCCATTCTCCAGTGCCTCTCCCATTTCCCTCTTTCCACTCTAAACGGCTCTATCCTATCTTCAATTTTATTCGCATGTTTTTTGTTACTTTTCTTTCATTTGTTTGCCTATTCCCCCCATTTGTTCTCTTTAGAACCTTAGTAGGGAAGTGAATAATATTTGAGTATTGGATACCCTGTTGTTTTTGTGACCGGGTATCCGTTGGAACCAAAACCTGGTTTCGGTTTCGAACCTGGTTCCCGCTCTGGATTCGTTCCGGTATGACACGGTCCGGATCAGTTCTGGATGAATACGGTTTCTGGAACTGGGTCTTGCCGAGAACTCTGTGTCTAGAACTGAACCGAAACTGGGTCCAGTCCAGAACCGGAACTGGGTCCAGAACCGGACCGCGTTCAGCAACGGAACCGGGTTCAGTACGGAACAGGGTCCAGTAACGGAACCAGGTTCAGAAGTGAACTGGTCCAGAACCAAATCCATACCGGGTCAAGAAACAGCACCGGGTTCAGAACAGGAACTTGATATAAAACCGGAATCAGGTCCAGAATGGAAAACGGATCCAGAACCGAAATGGTGTCTATAATCGAAACCGGATCCAGAACTGGAGCCTGGTATAGAAACGTTCCGGTATGACATGGTCCGGTTCAGTTCTGGATGGTACGGTTTCCGGAACTTGGTCTAGCCGAGAACTGTGTCCAGAACTGAAACTGGGTCTAGAACCGAAACAGTGTCCTGGTCAAGAACTGGAACCGAGTCTAGAACCGGGTCAAGAAACGGAACCGGAACTTGGTATAGAAACGTAACTCGGTTCGGGGTCCAAAACGAGCCTAGAACCGACACTGGTTCCAGAAACAAAACTAGGTCCAGAACCGGACCGGGCCCAGCAACGGAACCGGTTTCAGTATGGGAACCAGGTCCAGATCCGGAACCTTATCCAGAACCGGAAAGGGGTTCACCGGAACCGTTCCAGAAACGGAACCGGGTCCAGTAACGGAACCGGGCCCCGTAACGGATCGGGTCCAGTAACGAAACCGAGTCACGGAGTGTCCGGTCCAGATCCGGAACCTTATCCAGAACCGGGTCTAGAACAGGAACCGGATCAAGAACAGGAACCTGATACAGAACCGGAATCGGGTCCAGAATGGGAACCAGATCCAGAACCGAAATAGGGTTCAGAACCAGAACTGGCTCCGGATCTAGAACCGGAACCGGGTCCATAATCGGAACCGGGCCAATAATCTTAACCGGGCCAATAATCGTAACCGAGCCAATAATCGCAACCGGGTTCATAATCGGAACCAGGTCCATATTCGGAACTAAGTCCAGAACTGGAACCTGGTATAGAACCAAAATTCGAAAACCGGAATCGGGTCCAGAACCGAAACCGGGTCTAGAACAGGAGCCGGGTCCGAAAACGGAACCGGACCGGGTGCACACCGGAACCAGGTCCGATACCGGATCTAGAACCGGAAACAGGTCCGAAACCGGATCTAGAACCGGAAGCCAGAAGCGAAACCAGATCCAGATCCAGAACCGAAACGAACTCCAGAAACGAATCTTTATATTGCTCGTTTCTCTAACTATCCGGGTTCTTGATTTTGACGGATATTGAGGACCTAAGTCCATATCATGCCCTCCTATGTTCGTTGCGACTTATTTCTTTTAGTTGTTGCAATATATTGTAAGGAGCAAAATCGACGCTGACCTTTTCCTTCTATAGAATAACTGCCGCTGTGCTTTGTCTTTCAATTAGACTTTAAAATTGTCAGTTGAACGCCCATTTTTGTTAGAATTTCAAGGCAATTTCAATCAGTAACCCCATGTAAAATGTCAATTTTTGTACTCACCGGGATTTTCGAAGTCTTCAAGAATTCCAGTAAAGCTTCCAATGAGCCCAGCGTCGATGCTTGTACATAAACACCTTCTGAACTGAGTTTAATATGACTGAGTGCTGATTTAAGTTCCTTGGCCACTTCGTCTCTGCAAAAAAGAAACAACAAAACAGTTCATCAAATATTCCAACCTAACACGTCTCGCCAAAAAACCGTTTGCCTACCTGCAAATTTCCACTTCATCCGGTTTATTGGCAACGTACAGATTCAGTCCAGCAATTGCCTTTTCCAGTTCTTTTGCTGCAATTTTAACACCCTGTGCCGCCATAATTTCCTTATGCTCAATGTATGCATTCTTTACGCGTAACTCTTTCATTGGCTGCGGCATCAACAGTGATCGAATCTGTGTCACAATCGGACCGTCTGTACCGGCAATAACCATTGTTTCGCCCTCGCGCAATTTACCATTTATCAAAATGGCATCGATTGTCGTACCCAAACCGGGAATTGCTTTCACCTCCAGCACAGTGGCTAACAGCTCTTCGCTGTACATTAATCGTTTGGCCAACCACGATTGACATGATTCCACAATCAGAAACAACAGATTACCCATACCTTCGCCGGTAATGGCACTGGTCGGCACCAAATTCACATAGGTTCGCGGGTCCGGATTGTCATAGAACAACGCCGCATTTAGGCCCTGTTCGGCAAACTGTACAATAACCTCCTGGGTACGTTGCTGAAATTCCATTTGCGTATTTTGCGCCTGAATTTTTATCGTTTCTCGAACATCTTTTCGTATTTGTGTTTGCCAATTGTACAGACGATCGACTTTATTTAATGCCACAACGAACGGTGTCTTTTTCGCTTTTAGCAAATTTATCGATTCGATGGTTTGCGGTTCGAGTCCGTGCATAATGTCGACAACCAAAATTGCAATATCACATAGAGACGAACCACGATTTCGTAAATTCGAAAACGATTCGTGACCGGGCGTATCGATGATCAATAGACCGGGCAGCTTGAAGGTGATGTCGGCAAAACCTTTAACGATTCGTGTTTGCTCTTTGATGGCATCGATCGGTACATTTGTGGCGCCAATTTGTTGCGTAATGCCGCCAGCCTCACAGTCTTGAACGTTTGTGCGACGTAATTTGTCGAGAATTTTCGTTTTGCCCGTATCGACGTGACCGAGCACACAGACAACGGCCGCCCGAAGATTGTCAACGGTACGTTTCTCTTCGGCGGCATGGCGACGTTTCTGCAACAACAAGAAGAAGAAGAAGAGAATATTAGCACAGAGAATCGTGTATTTTGCCCCAATCGACTTACCATAATTCTTTCCCAGACTTTTTCCCGTTTAACTTCGGCGTCCGGTTTCGTTTCGACTTCAGAGTCTTCTTCAGATCCGTCTTCATCGTCGCCGGTCTCATCGTCCTCGTCGTCGTCATCGTCATCGTCGTCTTCACTGTCATCATCGTCATCGTCGGCAGACCCATCCGACTCGGGTGCCGCCGATTTTTTCGTATCCGTCTGCACGGCATCTGTTTCCTCTTCGTCTTCCGAACTGGACGCATCCCATGCATCTTTTATCTTTTCCACAATCGGTTCTTCGACCGGTTTCTCATCGCCAACGGTCTCCTTTGCATCGACGTCCGTTTTATCGGCTGACTCATCTCGATTGTCATCGTCCTGAGATAGACTCTGTTGGAGGGCATCTTTTTTCTTGTTGTTTCTTACTCGAGTACCGAGCCGTGCAACGGGTCGCTTTTCGCCGACTTCTGGTACCTCTATGCCCTGTGCCCGTAAATTGTCCAACATCGCTTGAGCTCGAGCTTTGTCTTGTTTCTGTTTGGCCGTCAACAATTTACCTTCAGCCTTAAGTCGTGCCTTACGTTCGTGTTCCTTTTGCTTTTTGCGTTCTTTCCGTTCGGCTTCCAGGCGAAGTCTTTCTAGTCGTGCATTTTCCGCTTCCTCCTCCAGTCGAATACGCTCTTCTTCTACGCGCTTCAATCGTTCCTCTTCCTCTTTGACTTTGGCCAGTCGTTCTTGCATTGCGGCCACCATTGCCGAACTTATGCCTTTCTTCTTTGTTCGTTCTTTTTCCTTTTCCTCCTCTTTTTTGTCGGCTTTGGACTTTTTCTTTGATTTTTTATCATCTTTCGACGATGTTTTCTCTGTGCCGTCTTCATTGTCCGGCGGTGGTTCAACTGTTCCTTCGTCTGCCACTTGTGCTTCTTCGTCGACTTTGACCGCTTCTTTTGGTGCCTTTTTAGCGACGGCTGCTGCCTTCTTCACGGGTGCAACAATTTCTGTCGATCCATCGCCGACAGCATCACTAGCAGTTGTTACGTGTATTACCTTTTCTTCGGCTCGCTGTTGGGCAGCTTCACGTTTTTGTCGTTCTTTCTTCTCCTTTTTCTTTTGAGCTGCCGTTTTAACAGTTCCAGTCGTGTCATTGGTTTCCTCATCGATGTCGGCCACCTCATCGCACGGTACTTCTACCGTGTCCGCTTTTCCTTTTCGTGATTTCTTCGATTCAGCCACATCAGGTGCAACATTTGTCGCTGGCTCTTCGGGTTTCTTAACACCATCATACTCCCGTTGCAGTTCCATCAATACTTTGTCGATGTCTTCGTCGCTATCGTTTCGCTTTTTCTTCGATTTTTTACTCTTTTTATTGCCGGCTGACGTAGCATCAGCCTTTTTCGACTTTTTCACATCTTTCGCATCGTTTTCGTCATCGGACATTGGCTCCGGTGCCTGTTCGGGAACGTTGCCATCATCATCATCTTCGCTCAAACCGGCCATTAACAAATCAAATCCACCTTTCTGCTGTGATTTCTTGGCCGTCACCGAACCATCATCATCCTCATCCGAATCGGCTGATTTCTTTTTCTTCTTCTTGTCTTTGCCTTTGGTGACACTGATCGCTTTTATATTTCTGTTCAGTTCTTCTATGTCACTGTCGGTGTCCGGTGTCTGCTGTCCGTCTTTGTTGTTTGCCGCTTTGGCAGCAGCCGTTTTCTTCTTCTTCGTTTTTTCTTTACCGGTCGACGTTGGCACATCTTCGGACGGCACGATTTCAACGTCATTGACATCACTGTAAAAAGAAAAGAGAATTCAAATGGTGAGATTTAAGTGGACATGTTCTGTGTGTGTGTCTATCTATGTGATTATGGATGCAAAAGTGCCACCACATCTGTTTGGCGATAGTACGCACGGTGTTGTTGTGCGATTAGTGAAAGTTGCAATTTGTCCGATGTAATTCTTACCCGTTGTCGTCTTGTGCCACCTCCTTTTTACCCTTCTTAGCTTTAACCATGGTTTCGTGAATGTTATTGTCGAAATAGTTGAATAAATTGTGTGAAAATCGAATTGGGAAATGTATTATGATCACAACTGTGACGATCTAGCTAGATTCTAGACTTTTGCGAAATAATAATTTCTCTGCGGCGGCGAGGTTAGGTTTAAAGTTTTTTTTTGTTTATTATTGTTAACATTTATGATAGAAACATATATCATTCGTTTGCGAACGCCATGTAGTTAGTTTCTTTCAATTTAAGAGTATTGTATAGTAGTTCGAGAGCCACCAACCCCATTTTATTATTATATGCAAAAGCTTTGCGAAATTTAAAAATGTTTCGCCGCATTCTTGATTAAAATAATTTTGAGAATGAGCCTTAATCAATTTTTCAAATTGGTCGGTTCGTTTCCAAGGTACAGTTTCCAAACTAAAAAAAATAATAAATTTTCTTGAATTTTGTACCTGTACCTTCGAAACAAACCGACCAACTCGAAGAAAATAAATTCAGGCTGATTCTCAAAAGTATTTTAATCAAGAATAAGGCGAAACATTTTTAAATTTCATTCCGATTTCGATATGCTTTAGGATATAACAAAAAATTGTACCGTGTTGGCTCTTGGACTTGCATACAATACTCTTAAGTGTATGTGATGAGAAAAAATGATAGATACACAATTGCACACATATAAGAACTTATTCTAATATACATATATATATAACCACTCAGCTAAGTTTTGTGCTTAATAATAAAATTATATGTAAATATGCAAAATTTATGCAAAAGCACGCGTATAAAAGTACAGCAACAGTAAAAATGCCAACTCCTTCATAATGCATATATTATTATTATTAAATGAGGTTTATTTGCATTACAGTGACAATTATATGTACATTTATATATGTCATACATAGGTAAACAAAGTATATAAATATATACGGTGCGGATTTGTTGAAACCAAAATTTAAATTTACTTGTTACAGCTGTGGTAAGGTTGGATATAATAAATCGCAGAATACAAAATTAAATGACCAACAAAGAATGCAAAGAAACAAGCTCAAGTTTCAAAGTCAAACGAAGAAATTACCGAAATCGCTTTTGTATCAGTTCAATAAATCGAAAATGCGGCAATAAATATGGAAGATTCAACGTATACATTAAGTGGCGTATGGATCCAGGTGAAACTGATTACGAGTTTATAATGAATAGCGATAATTTCTTTGCGAAATCAAAGAAATTGGTGAATCCATTAATAATTGCTGTGGCAAAGCAACGTATATTTGCTACTAAAGTCGCTAACATTAACGGTGAAATATGTGTTAATGGGAATGATTTTCCTTTTGTGTAATAAAAAGTTAATTTAGAAAAAGTTGCTGCTGTATGTTCGGTTGAAAATTTCGTCGACTTTGTGCCATCAAAGTAATAAACAATAAAATATTTGCTGGTGTAAACTAATTAAGTGATGCCGAAATGAAAAATAGAGAATTATGTTTTTTATGGAAAACAAACTAGAAAACCGAAAATCTCTGCCAATTGCTCATTTCGTTCTAAAATTGCGCGATTTAGATCGGATAAAGTGTCGCACACTTCAGAGAAAAATTGAGTTGCTGATAGAGATACAACGAACCGAACTAATGTCGAGAAATCGAGAGCAATTAATAATTAAAGTTTCTGGCCAAATGCATTGAAAGGCGATTTGAAATACAAAAGTCCGTCGGAAATATGGTCGTCAAGAGAACCAAATTTATTTTTTTTGGATATGCCCCGAATAGTGACCGGCTGTGAAACGCCGAAAAACATCAAATTGTTATTGCTCGTGATGTAATATTTTATGAGTTCCTTGATAAGTCCGATTAATTTTCAACATTTGAACAAGTTGAGAAAAACAACAATTAATTTATTGATGAAATGGCAGATGAATATGAAGTTCGATGTGAAGATTAAGAAACAAAAATATAGAAATTGAAGACGATTCGATTTTGTGGAACTAAATTTTAGTTTTCCTTGTGTGCTGAAATTTAAGTATGTCGAAAATGATTCAGAGAGTATTAAAGAAGCTCGTCAAAGCGATGACTCGTCAAAGTGGAAGTATGAATTAGCTGCCATGAAGAAAAAAACACTTCTACAATTGAAAAGTTGCCGGAAAATCGTAAGGCAATTGACTGCCGATGGGTTTTCCGGTGAAATGTAATAAAGATGGAGAAATCGAAAAAATATAAGGCAAGATTGGTCACTCAAGTTTTTTTTGCGGACTAAAGATTTTGAATATATAAAAAATTTGCACCTGTCGTAAAAATGACAACATTTTGCACAATTCTTTCAGTGACAAGTCAGCAAATTATGTTTTCCGTCAAAACAGCATTTTGTAAATGGTGATCTCAGTGAAACTATTTATATGCGCCGACCGAAATGTTTTGAATAAGAAGACCTGTAAAAATTAAATAAATCACTTTACGGTCTCAAGCAAGAATCGCAAATGTGAAACGAAAAATTTCATAATTCAAATGTATGAAATTTGAATGTTGCGTTTATGTTCGAACAAAGAATGACAAGAAGTTGTGTTTGTCGATGACATTACTTTAACATCAAATGATTTAAATAAAATATCAGAAGTCAAGACTTACTTAAAGGCACACAATTGAAATGTCCGATCTCTATTTTGTACGAAAGATCGTGACACGAAAAAGAAGAAATTAAGCGGTAACCACAAACATTGTTTTCAAAAAAGTTCTTGAACGATTTAACATGCAAGATTACGAGCTGTCATTATCATCAATAATATCAATCTACCATTTCATACTCGAGGGGGAAACAAAAAAAAAATTGTCCCAAAGACTTGCACAATGAAAAGATTTCCTCGGACTTCCAAATACTTCCTCGGACTTCCAAAGAAGAATTTCTATGACTTCCATAGACTTCCTCGGACTACCAAAGACTTCCAAAGACTCCCACGGACTTCCTCAAGAAACCTTTGAAATTCTTCGGACTTCCCCGAACTTTTAAATGTAAACATTTAATACCTACAGATAATAGATTTTTAAATGTTAACTTAAGTTACAATCCAACAAAATTAACTTAACTTAAGTTACAATCTAACAAAATGTGCGAAATTTGGTATTATTTTTTTTTTCGATTGCCCATTATCAAGAAATTAATTTAGAGGATGGGCAAACGACTAAAGTATTTAGACCTATGCTCTAAAATTATTTTTCAATCATATTTTTCGATTGCCCGTTATTGAAAAATAATTAGGAGGGTGAGCAAACGACCGAAGTCATTATTTTATATGACCCATGCTCTAAATTTATTTTTAATCGTTTTTTTTTCGATTCACAATAATTAAAAAATTAATTTAGATTAGAACGGTGCTCTAAAATTATTTTCAATCATTTTTTCGATTGCCTATTATTAAAACATTAATTAAGAGGTTGAGCAAACGACTAAAGTCATTAGGCACAACAGAATTTGCTTTCATCATATCTTTTGAATCGAAGGTGGGCAAACGAAACTTTGGAAAAAACTTTTTTTTTATTTGATAATTTAATTTTTTACTTGATATCTGGCTAAAAATCAATTTTTAACTTAACTTTGTAGGTATATTTGTATATATAATATGTACTCGCAAGGTTAATACTAAAATTAAAATGAAAAAGAGAAAAATCTTCACTTCACGAAGATTCAAAACAAAACTTAAATATTATTTTGTTGGATTGACAACATTGAAGTTCGAAACTTCGTACAAATCTATTTTAAATGGTTGCATTTTAAAAGGTGTCAAAAATTCATAAGTAAATCAATTACATCTATAAGAGATAACGTTCTAAACGCAATTTACTATATCACTGGAATAGAAATTTCGATGAGTTTTTAGAGAATTCCGGAAAATTGCAGGAAATTAAAAAAATCTTAGAAATTCCGACTAAATCCTAGAAATTTCAGGAATCCAGAAAATTCTGGGGAATCTCTAAAAATTTCGTATAATTTTGTGAAATTTAATGAGTTTAAGCTATTCCGATAATTTTAAGAGGAATTCAGTTTGCCTATTTTCATAAAATTCAGGTAATTGGCTGGAAATTCCGGATGATTCCAGAAAATATCAGGAAAATCTATAAAATTCCAGGTAGAGCCAGGCAATTATGTTGAAATCCAGAAAAACTTGGTGATTTCCAGGTGAATTGCTCAACCGAAATTAGAAGTTACAGGAAATGCTGGAAACTTCAGGAAAATCTACAAAAATTCAGCGAAATTTAAAAAATTCTAGGGAGTGCCTGGCAAATGCATAAAATTACGAAATAATTTAAAGGATTCCTATTCCTAGGGCATTTCAGGGACTTACAATTGCCAGGGAATTCTGACGAGTTTTAGGTAAATCTACCAAATGCCGAGATTTGTCGGCAAATTCTATTATATAACCGTAAAGAGTAATATCGGGTAATTTTAGAGATTTTTAATGAATTCAGCGGAAATTCTTTGATGAATTCCAATTTTTAGAGAGCTTTAATAAACAGAGAATTATTGGGAACTTCTGGGAATGTCAATAACTCTATGAAATTGCCAAGAATTCAAGAGAATTCTAGCGAATTCAGGCGAATTTCTGTGAATTATATGAATTTCGGGGAATTTTATTCAAGGAAATTCCGAAAATTTTCAAGAAGTTCACGTGAGTTCCAGCGAAGTCGGATGACTTACATAAAAATCAGGAATACAGGGAACTTTTCTAGTTAGATTGTGTACGCAAATTGTAACCATTAACTGACACATTATGTAACGAGATTGATATATTTTGCTCTACCGTGTATATTTTTCAGCATTTTTTATATTTTAAGTGTTTTTCTTTAAAAATTCTTTTTTGTCTGTGAACGAATTTGGGTCAAAAATATTTACGTTAAAAAACAGTTTAATGTGATTTATGGCGTATTTTCAATGTATATGAAAGAGTGTACCGCAGACGAAAAAAAATATTTAGGCTCTATACGTATACTTGGCGTGGGAGATTTGCTTGTTTTTTTTTTTTTTTTAATAAAGATTGGCTTCTGTAGAATATTGATTTTCATCGATATTCTACAGAAGCCAACCTCGAACCCAGATTTTTCATTTTATAGACAACCACAACCAATTGTCTACTTAATTGCATGTCCTTTTCCGTTTATTTATTTCTTTTTCTTTTTGTTATAAAATATTTTCCCAATTTCAAATAAACGATTTGTGGTGTTTATAAGAGGGCATCTCTAAACGATAAAACATTTTTTTTGCACTGAAAATCTCTGACCCCATAACTTTACCTTCCACTTTTAATGCCGCGATCTCATTTATGTATGAGACATCGATTGGTAGTTATAAAGATTTGTTTTGCGGTTAAAAAATAAAAAATAGTCTTCTAATTTCATACAGTCCACCAATTTTACTTCCATATACCCCGTATCATATTTTGACATGTGGTTAATTATCCTATTAATCAAGGTGTCAAATTTTAATCTTATTATTTTTATCAACTTGCGCCAAACTAAGTATATTCAAGTCAACGTTTACTAAACAGTACATTAAACTACCGATAAACTTAAATAATAACAAGGTATATACTAGACGGTTTCACAAACCAGCGCAAAATTTTTTATGTAATTGAATTTGAGATAATGCTCATTAGGAAGATTTTGCCCAGAAAATATTAGGCTTCCGGTGGGAGTCAAACCAACGTATATGGAGTAGAAATTTTAGTGTTGGTTATATGGATGATAAGCTTGATAAATACTCGGGTCTCTGTGGCTTAGAGGTTGATCACACGAGTACTTATCGATGGACGTGGGTACGACTCCCTAATATGTCCAGGGGGAATTTTCCTAACGAGCCTCATCTCAAATTAAATTATATTAAAAATAAATATTTAATCAAATTAAACCGTTATTTGTAAAAAATCATTTCTGGTTTCTTCTTTATTTCTTTACAGAATGTCAATACTATGCAAAACGTAAAGGAAGACGTACAGTGAGTAAAATTTATTAATTTATGTTTTATACAGATTTTTTTATAGACAATTAATTATTTAAATAATATATATATCTCTTGAAAATGCCGTTTTTAAGTTGAAATTATTTATACAAACATATTTATAACAACGTACAGTAGCATAACATTTTAAAATCTTTTTACAGACTATATCCAGAACTTTTAATAGAAAAAGTTCCAAACATAGGACTAATTATAGATTTAACGAACACAAATCGCTACTATGACCCAGAGGTGTGTTGTGTATACATATATATATTTTTATTTTCAAAAAAAATTGTGAGATTCATTCCAAAACATAACATTTTTATTGTTGTAAAATAATTTTGCATAAAGGCGT
>JANTEX010252586.1:0-12391 GCA_024741295.1 Macrocera vittata | reverse complement strand
GACAATTCAAACAATCAACCATATCATTAACAGAGGTCACCGAGTAAATATCGTTCCAACGAGAGTCTTTAGCAACATCAAGTAAGCGATTTAAATCGATACAATTTAAATTACGTGCATAACGTACTTCCTGTTCAGCATTTCCATTGTCGCAGGTATATGATGCAAATACAATATCATGATTTCCTAGCAGTGAGAACGATGTATCTATCTGTCCGAATCGAATAACTGAAACAGTTCTGTTAGTGATAATAAGGTCGATAAAACTAGGTCTTTTCCGGTGACTATTCACTTCGTCGAATCACCAAATCTCATTTCCCCGAATGCATTTCCACGAATTCTTATTTTAACGAAATTCATTTCCGCAAAAATTATTTCGCCGAATTCTCATTTCAACGAATTGCTTTTCCCCGAAAATCGTTATATATGTTAAAATATTTTTTTTTCCCTTACTGATGACAATTTTACCAAATTGTAAGGCTTTTTTTATAAAAAAAATATATATATATATTTTTGCTTATACTTATAATGATTTTCGGGGAATTCCAATTCGTTGAAATGAGAATTCGTGGAAATGAGAATTCGGCTAAATAATTTTCGAGAAAATGAATTTCGTTGAAATAAGAATTCATGGAAATGCATTCGGAGAAATGAGATTCGGCGAAATAAGATTCGACGAAGTGGGTAATCACCACGTTGGAAGAGTTTGGTGCGTAAGGCCTATGGTCGACTGTAATGAACTGTTAAAGTAAAGTAAAGTAAAGTATGTGGTATCCCTGCAGCTTTCCAAAGCAGCTCCTGCGAGCAATTCCGTCGCGGAGCTTCAATCGCCAGATCTAATTAGCAATCAAGAAAGTGAGATCGAAATAGGTATTGGATGCATAGTCTCCACTCCTAAGGCCGTATAGCAAACATCTGTACGCTTTAGAACTCCTTTTGAAATTTGAAATTGGAGAAAAACACAGAATGTGTTGTCAGTGCAAGAATACAGAGATTTGTAGAATAAATTGACTTATATAGTGCATTACATCATCGAAGGGCTACATGACTATAATTCTTACGTTTTAATCTTTATTCGGCTACAACTATGAATGAATTGAAATGTTTACTGGTCACATATGATAATCTGAAGTAACGAAACCTCGGCAATAATGATCGACAAATTATGCTAAAAAGGGAACAAACAGCCACAGTTTATGAGCAATTATAACAACCAAATATGATTCTTCGATTGCTCAAAATTTGGCCATGTGTCTTGTGGCATCTCAGTGCACTCAAAGATCATATGTCGTACTGGATCGTGTTTCAAATGTGGACTTTTAGCCGAAACTGTCCTTAGTGCCATATTGAACGAAAAAATACTGTTCATAAAGTTGTAGACGATCGAATATTTATCAACATGTGGTTGATGAAAATGCTAATGAATCGAACAATTTGAACCTTGATGCTGATGCTGTAGTTGTTAATGTTGAAGCAGATGAAGAAGAAATTCATGTTGAAGCTATGCAAATGATAAATGTTAATTTTTATTTTTCTGACATCAAGGCTGACTTTCAGGATAAAAATCATTTATCTTTATGGGATTGCGGCTGTCCTGCTAGTTTATCCGGAAAAGCTTAGTTCCATTTGAGGATACCGATGAAGAACTGTTTCCTTAAAAATATGAAGGTTTATCAGACGTGGCATTAAAAACATACGGAGAAATTGATCGTTTGATTGAATCAACAACAACAAAAAACGAAATGTTAATTTATTTTATACATTGTACCGGATAAAGTAATTTCCGCTCCTCTCTTTCTTATAGACGAGATTTTCTCGATTTATTTAATATACTCGTATACGATTAATTATGAATTGTAGAATGTTGAAAGATCAGAATATAATAAATGCTGTCGCCATTTTAAATACTAATCAAACGTTGGGTAATAACGAAAGGAAACAAGTTTTGGATTAATCAGACGAATCTAGTCAATAGTTAAGTATGAGGGTTGTGCAAATAGCAAGAGCTTACGAACGGATCGAACATTAATTCTGATATTGAAAATTTTATTTCTGCTATTGGTCCCAGTTTATTCACACAAAAAAAACCAGATTCTGACATCAATCATGAATACAAAAATGACTCTTCAACTAATACGTGATATTATCGAAATTGACTATTCAACTGTTTTTGTAAAGAATTCATATAATCGTTAATTTGAAATGAATATAAAAATTTTAGAAGGAGAAAAATTCTTCACTATATTAGACTTAAAAGGTGTTTTCCACCAAATTAAAATGGCACTAGACTCAATAAAATAAACTTCCTTTGTTACACCAAATGGACAGTACGAGTATGTGAAAATGCCGATTGATTTAAAAAATGAACCTGCTGCATTTATGAGAAGTATATCAACGATTCTACAAGATTTTTTTCGCCGACATGAAATTATTGTATACATACATGATATACTAATCGCCACTGAATTTTTTTCTGGACTCTTATCAATATTACGTAGAGTTTTTAAAATACTTGCCGAACATGGTTTGTTATTAAAGTGTAAATTCTGATACAAAAGGAAATTGAATATTTGGCTTATACTGTGATCAAATTTGGAATAAGTCCTAGTATAAGTGATCAAAAATCAGTTCGGGATTATCCTGTTACAAAAAATGTAACAGAATTAAATAGTTCTTATAACGAAAATATAAATTTTATTTTGATGAAATCTAAATTATTTTCAGGGCTAATACTTTCAATATATAATCCAAAACGAATTACTGAACTTCATTGCGAGACCAGTTCATATGGTTTCAGAGCAGCGCTCATGCAAGAGCAAGATGATACTTAGTTTCATCCTGTGGCATATTTTTTTACAAAAAGCTACGCCAGCAGAATCAAAATATCACAGTTTTGAGTTAGAAACTTTAGCTATATTACATGCAAATTATGCATATGAGTGTATCTAGAAGGAATTCCATTCAAAATTGTGACGGATTGCAACTCTATCACACTAACATTAAATAAAAAACGCTTAACCCCCGCATATCACGTTGGACATTGAAGTTGGAAAAACTATAATTACACTATTGAACATAGAAAAGGCATTAGTATGGACCACATCGATGCTTTAGGTGTCATGAAAAGGTTTCTGTTTTTTCAGCAGAAGATTTGGCATTTTTAATACAGGCTGCCCAGTCTAGAGACAATATAATAGCTTCAGTACGACAATCGTTAGAGAAACAACCACCTGAATACTTTGAATTACGAGATGGGATCGTGTACAAAAATAATGTATCTGAGAATTATTTTTTTTTACGTACCTGCAGAATTAAGAGATGATTTGCTTCATCCAGTGGTCAGAGCTGTCGAGCGCCAATCGGAATGATGTGAGTTCAACTCCCACCGGACGCCTGATATTTTTCAGAGGCAAAATGTGCCTAATGGTTCCTATTAAGCATCTTCTCAAATTCATTAAAACCGTTTAATTCTCCTTGTAATAAACATTATAACGTTTTCGAAATAAATTGATTTATTTACCACTTCCATGGCATCAATAAAACACTTTATATTTAAAAACACAGAGAACTTAGTTTTGTGCATGTTACTCCATATGGAAATGTTGATACTCTATCTGAACATATAGAAATATTAATAGTGTAGGGTCTTTGTTCTTAGTTTTGGGTCCCAGCATTTGAAAATACAGTTTGTATTGATATCATTTTGAAGCTACCGTAAGAACTTAAGATTTGTTTTCAAAAACTAATATATAGTTTTATGCAGGGCATATGGAAAACCTCTGCCGGTAAACTCTGTATGTTGATTTATAAGCAACTATAGTGCAGTGTACATTTTATATAAATTGAAAATGGACTGTTTGATACGTAACTTCTGTAAAGGGTTTTCCACCCAGAATAACTAATTTTAATATTTTAAAATTCTATATAAGCATATATAAATGATTATACCAAAATCTAAAATAAATACCTACTTTTACAATAATAATACGTTTCATACAAAACGAAATATACCTATGCACCGTGTTGTATGTTGTAAGAAAATCTTTTAACCTTTAATTTTTGCCGAAAGCACTTTAACACGCTATACAGATTGTGGCCCGAAAGCAATTCAACACCATATATGCCTTCTCAAGATTTAAATTATGCCACCCTTAATACATATAGATTTCAGACACAGGCATCATAAAAGGCACGGCATCTATATACTCGTATAATATTCAATATTGTACTAGTACAATCGGATTACATTTATATGGTTAAATTTCAAATATATATTTATATTATGTTTTATTTAACGTATAACAAATAAAAGGAATATCGCATTTTAAGTAATACGTCTTTGAACTCTCAAGTGATATTCCGTGTTTCCGTAATCGGTCGTTCCACCCGCACGCATCCACAAAAAAAGGCTGCCTTGTGGGTGAGGCACTTCCATAGTATTACTTTCAGTATACATACTGTGCATATAAAAATTAGGAAGTTAGCATAAAACTAGAAAAAACAACAACAACAAAAAACGATCCTGTATAACATAGGTATTTGAGAGGCACTCTTACTTTTTATCCGATCGGTCCAACAAATATTTTTCGATTAAGGTTTTTTGGTTTTCATCTGATTTTGCTTAAATTTTAGGGTTCATTTTTTCTTAAGCCAACAACTAACTAAAAGGCAGTCTTTTCTTTTCTCGAATCTTCTTGAAAACGCTTTTTTAGTACTTTTCGAGGCAACAATTTTGAAATTTTGGGGTAAAATATTTTATAAATATGGAAGTAATAAACACGAAACAGCAATAATTGAATAACAAATAATAGTTATACACAGATTATCTTTTGAGGTAATATCTACCGCACGGTGGTTGGTTTTTCCATATAAATCATTCAATCTTATATCAATCAACAACATCCGAAATTTGTTGATTTAATTTTAGCTCTTAAATTTTGTGAAAATTATATCTCTGTGAAATTTTCACAATTTTTCTTATTTCATAGTTAATAGATGTTATGTGAATTATTTTCTTATTTGTATGCAACTATGATTTTGAAATCATTAACTATAGAATATTTCAAATTTTTAAAACCTCTTCTGAAATCAAAATCAGCTATTCATTCATTCAACAACAAAAAATTGCAACGTATTGGGAGTTGGTAAATTAGAGAATAGTTATAAATTTGAGCTTACCACAGCCATTCTTCTGATTTGGCTGAGGAGTGGCCGAAATGGAAGCAGTCATTCTTGATATTTCAATAAAAAGATGAGTAAGTCGGAACAAATGGAATGAAAATATTTAACAGATTTTTTTCTTATAATGACACTAATTGTCAAAGTATGTTTGGACAAGTCAACGCTAGTGAAGAGTCGGTTGCAGCCGAAAATTCCAACTCGACAAATGCTGCTGCTTGTGTTGTCGCGCGAATGTTAAATGATGTCCTAATTACATTTAATGGCTACTGTCTGTCAAGAAAATATTCTTTAAATGGAGGCATATACGATATATAACAGCAGCAGCAGCTGCTGAAAACGTCATGAATGTAAAAAAAGAGATTGACATAGTTCAACACTCTTTTCAAAACACCAACATGAAAATTAATAAACTTCAAGCGTTGAGCGCCACCGTAAGTCAGCACAACGAACGCATTAAGGTGCTTGAAACAGACAATGTGATGATGAAAACTACGATCCAATCACTCACACTTCGTTCGGATGTGTAGGAACAAAGCTCCTTTTCAAACAAACGACAGTATAAAGACGTAGTTTACTATGAAACTGAAAATATGTACGATATTGTGAGAACAATTGGTGCAAAGTTTAGTGTCATCATTGTAAACGGTGATATTACTAATGTAATCAGAGTGAAGAAACACAAAAGAAAAATCTGTAAGTCAACAGTATGCCTAATGCCAATGCCGATCCATCAATTGACATACACAAGGAGCCAACCACTATCCACGGCCCATTGATTGTAATACGTAACAAACTCTTCGAATCGTACCGTAAAAACATTGAAATTTATTTTGATGCTGAAAAAAAGAATAGAATTTATGTAAACGAATATTAGTCTTCCAGCAACCGCCGCGCCGCCTATTTTTCAGGGCAAAATTGTTCAACAAGGAACATAATTTTAGTATCTATGAACCAAGAATGGCGAAATACTTATGAAGAAGATCGATAGTGGCAAGGTTGTGCGAGTTAATAATTTTACCGATTTTGCGAGTCTTGATGATCGTATAGTGTCTGGTGAGCGGTCAGGCTAGATAAAACGGTAAGCGTTTGTCATTCAATCAATCAATGCATTTTTATTTTATTTTATTTTTTTATATAGTGTCACAATTGACTAATTTCGTCTCCAACTCATACTATTCGTGCGTCAATGAATTTACAAACAGTATTTGTCCAGTGGACGCAAGTGATTTTAATGTTCTACAGTTAAATGTACGTATTGATAGTTTGAACAAATTCAATAAATTTTTGGGACTTGTTCACAATATCAATGTAAATATTGGTGTCATAGTACTAGGTGAAACATGGCTTGATTACGGCCATTCCACACTATTTAATATACCTGGATTCAATGCCTACCATTCATGTAGATGTGGTGAAGGTGGTGGCCTAAGCATTTTTGTCAAAACTAACATCGATCACCGTTTTCTCTGTTCAACCGATACCACCTTTAACTCCATCCAGATCGAATTAGTTACCAACCGAACAAATAAAATAAGAATTGTAGGCTACTACCGGCCACCGTATCAATCCAACTTGGAATCGTTTTTCACTCACGTCGAGGACGCGTTTTCTCGACAAAATACTCGGTTGCTTTTGCTGGGTGACGTCAACATAAATATGCGCCTGCTGTCCGATGCCCGTCCCAACTCTAATTCATGTAGGTACTTTAATCTCTTATCATCGTTGGGGCTCTCTGTTACAAACGATCGCATTACCAGGCCGTCGTCTGGCTCCTTGATTGATCATGTGGCATCGAACTTTGCGTACTCAAGTTTAACTGCGAATTCTACAATTGAAAACGATTTAAGCGACCACAATATAATTTTAACTAGAATTGCAGTCACTGCCAACTTGACTAACAGGCGGACCACCCGTCTAGTTTACGATCTGCCTAAAATCAGTACTCTACTTGATGCCTCACTCGAACAATCGAACTGGCCAATGGATGACGGTGCTAACACATTATACGATTTTTTGTCAAAAGCAATAACCTCGGCAATGGACCAATCTTCGCGTACAAAAACAATTAGAGACACTATTGAAAAGCGTATATGCCCTTGGATGAATCCGCACTTATCACTGGTAATCCGTGAAAAAATGTACTATTAATAAGGTATAGGCGCAACAGGAACTGCATGACACTTGAACTTCGCTTACGCGAAGCCAATGCCGAAGTGACGAGGCTCCACTCGTACTACAAACGGCGATATTATGCTCGACTCTTTCATGGATCCTACTCCGATTCTAGACGGACCTGGTGTATAATAAACAATGTACTCGGTAGACCAGATCGATCAAATAGTATTGAAGCCATGGATTTCGGTTCCGGAATTACCAACGACAATGTAGACATATCAGAGGGCATGAATAGATACTTCACGTCAATAGGAGAGTCGATTGTCGATAGCATTCAGCCCGAACCGAATGATGACATCAACATGTATCGTACTCTTAACAGAAACTTCGATTCTTTATATCTGACGCCGGTCAGTGAACATGAAGTAAACGAATTCATAAAGAGTCTTAATCCTAACAAAGGACCCGGTGTCGATGGTATATCTGTCGAATTGATAAAATTATGTCATCATAGTATTGTTCCTGTTTTAACCGTTGCCATTAATCGTTCATTCGCCAATGGAGTTTATCCAAACGCACTCAAAGTTGCGCAAGTAACGCCAATTCACAAAACTGGTTGCAAGACACAACCTTCCAACTACCGTCCGATTTCAGTTCTACCGATTTTGAACAAAGTCTACGAATCACTGCTGAAAATACGTATTGTTGATTTTTTGTCCAGCCATATTTACTTCTACCAACATCAATATGGTTTTCGAGCAGGTAGTGGTACACAAACGGCTGTGTACGAGCTTATTGATCATGTTTCTCTTGAAATTGACTCAGGTAAGCCTGTCACTGGTCTGTTTTTGGACCTAAAAAAAGCTTTTGACTGTATTAGTCATGACATCCTTTTGGCTAAACTGGAGTTCGCGGGTATACGAGGTGTTGCCCTGGATTTGATTAAAAGTTATCTTGGTGGCAGGTCTCAGTGCGTCAAAGTGGGTGAAGTATTGAGTTCCCTTCTGAATATAAATATTGGCGTGCCTCAGGGCAGTGTGTTGGGTCCCTTATTCCTTCTTATTTTTATTAATGACTTATCCTCGTTGCCTATAGGGGGAACCCCATATCTCTACGCTGATGATTCGGCAATTTTTTATTCTAAGGGTGGGCTTTTAGCTAACACTGAACATATGCGTAGGGATGCCTTGATTCTAAATTCATATTTCCGAATCAATAGGCTCAGCCTGTCGGCATCAAAGTCAAGCATTGTTCACTTTCATTCCGGCCGCAAGATTTGCGACATGCCGGCTAATGTTTACATCAACGGGGAATTGATTCGAGAGGCGACATCGGTCAAGTACCTGGGATTAACCCTTGATTCCTCCTTATCTTGGAAACCGCATCTATCTGGTTTATGTTCGTCGATATCCGCCAAGGTTGGTGTTCTTGGGAAATTACGCTACTACCTTCCTCAAAAAGTTTTAACTTTGTTGTACTACTCTTTAATTCACTCCCGTATTTCTTACCTAACAGGTGTCTGGGGAACGGCGGCCCAAGTTGTATTGAAACCCCTTCAAGTACTGCAAAATCGTGCACTCAGAAACGTGTTTATGGTACATCGACTATATCCAACTGCGGATTTGTATTCGCTAGGTGGACACAACTTATTATCTATTCGCTCATTATACTATTTTTGTCTGTTGAAGTATGTGCACAACGCCGTGCACAACCTATCGTATCACACCATTCAATTTCATGGCGCGAACCACAATTACAATACACGTTCACGCGATCATATTGCACGACCCTTAGTTAGAAGCAATTTCGGCCTCAGGTCAATGAGTTTTGCAGGACCTACCCTGTACGACACGTTACCAGCTCCAATCCGTGAATGCAACGGAGCTTACATGTTCAAAAAAATGGTCAAGCCCTGGTTACAAAATAGACAAGCTGCTGAACTAGTACTTAGACACCAATTGTAGGATTATATTGAATTTGGATGCGCATATGAGTAGCAAAAGTACTGAGGGTTTATATATGTATGTATGTATTACATATATGTAAGTATATAAAGGTATTACCGGGTTTACTGGACCTTTTTTTGCTGTTTTGTAGTTCATTCCGATGGTATTTGTTTGAGACATTAATTATTATTTTTTATTTTTTTGGTTTCATTGATTGATTGAATTCACTCCCCAATTATCTTACCTGATTTAGCTTATCCACGTACCAGCTTTTTTTTCATACTCGCAATCGGTTCTTTTTATCTATTTTTTTTTAGATTTAGTTTAATTACATTTTCCTTTATTTACTTCCAACAATTTAAATTCAAACAATTTCAAAATATTTTGTATAGTTTGCCAGTCTAAGTTTTACCGACGTCATCGTCCTTTACATATTCCTTAGTTTCTTAAAAGTGCCTCGCACAATGAAACAGTAGTTCAAAGTGCAATACGTATACACGTAATAAAATGAAATGTATATATATGTGTGTATGCGTTTATATGTATGTATATCTGTATATGAATGTGTATATTCGTACATATGTACATAATTATATGTATATATGGGTGTATATATATATGTATATATATTTATGGTTATTGCCGGAAGACAAATCTTCAATTTTCTTTGAATCTTTGATCTTTTTACTGTATATAATTGATTCATTATTATGTATACCTACATTGCATGCTTCAAATTATATAAACTTTTGTATGAATAAAAAAAAAAAAAAACATGTAGTTTGCCATAATTCGCAATGAAGACTCAGATTACCTACAAATGCTTACCCACATTTGTATGGCATAACAAGCCACAGAAATATCTACATTTAGTATATTAGAACCTACATTTACCCACAATTGTAAAGGTTCAATTGAAGTGATGCCATTGTATCATAAGCTCACACACAAATTAAATTTGGTGTGATAATGAAACATTAAAAACTTACAACCACAATTTGGTTCAAATTCTAATCTTCCACCAAACTAAACTACACTGAACCAGAAAAAAAACGCTTTATAGTTTATTTTGCCATTTATAAAGCAAAAATTATCTCCAAAAGTGCCAATTGTAATGAAATTTAGAATCTCAAGATTTTTTGGGCCGCTGATTTCGAATTTACCATCAGATTTTCCAAATTCAAAATAGTGAACGAATTAGAGTGCATCGTTTTTCCAGAATATCGTCCGATCGTCGAGAAATTCGGTATCTATAGGTTTTTTGTATCGCTGATTACGAATCTGTCATCTGATTTTCAAAATTCAAAATGGCGAACGAAAAGACTGCATAGTTTTTTCAACTGAACCGTGCTCTAAAATTGATTAATACGGTCCTGGCAGCGTCTATGCAAGCTGAAACTAATATTAAAATAATACAAAGTAGCAGTAATTTCTACAATCTACATTACTTTTGTGTGGACAAGGCCATATATACCATATACCATATGGAAGTAAGTTTTGCTAAATTTTGAAAAAAAAAGCTAACATATTCCCAAAATGTGTTTTCAAAGTTTCTAAGACGATTCTAGCTAAAAAATTTGAACCCGATCGGATAAAAAAATAGTTGGTTCTCAAGCACCTAAGCATATTGAAGATCCAAACTTTCGTTTGATTAATTTTTTTCGTAGCTATCAGAACCAGTTCTAGTATTTAACTGAAGTTGAGTAGATCTTAAAAAGCACTCCATAAAACTTGAGATTGTTCAGTTAAAACATTAGGTTTGGCTCTCGAATATCACAATCAAATATCTTCCTGCGTACTGTCGGTTCTTCTTTTGTACACAACTCAAGCCATTTGTGTTATGAATATTATTTTATTTTAATCAAATGTTGAATGTAAACACAGTCAAATAGTGTTAAAAATAAATTGTCGGGACATTAATATTAGAGGTATAACAAATTAAATTACGATTTCACTTGTACAAGGAAATATTCATTCTGAGTATATATAAAGAAATCGAAAATTGTGAATACCATCCAGAACACATATCCGACCGGTCGCTGACGAGGGCAGGATTCGATCTATCGATCTTCAGGATAGATCGAGAAAAAATCGATTGACTTGTTCAAATCGAAAAAATTTCGCTATTAACCATTAGCACAGATGTGGGCAGAAAGACAATCTGCACATCAAAATGTGTATGTAAATAATATTTACTTACATATATGTGAACCAAAATATTCAGGCATGCAATAAATCGATATTGGTTTTCAATCTCTCAAAAACGATAAAATATCTTTAAATTGCAGAACAAAAAGTTATATAAATAACATGGTTGAAATCATAGGTATAATATGTACATAGGTATACATATATACGCTTTGATTAAAATAAAATAATTGAAATAAATGTTTAAACTAAATGGATTAGCTTTTAAACCAAAGAGTTTAACTTTTAAACAAACGAGTTTAGCTTCTTAATGTTTGAACATTTTTATAAACTTTGTTTGCATATTATATATTCAAAAAGTTTACGTTTTATACTAAACTTGGTTTAGATTTTAGTTTACATTAAAAACTAAATACTAAATAAACTTTCATATCACTCACAGTTTGAAAACTACGAAGCGATAGCAAATAAATCTTTAACATGATACGTTCAAGTGTAAAGCCAGAAAATCGAAAGAAAAATATTATATTTTGGATTATCAAAACCAATGTGTACTTTATTCCGGATCTGGAAGCAGGTTCTATGATCATTAACAGCCAGTTTACAGCTTAAAAATACATCTTTTAACACTTTTTATACAATATGCTATTTTCCAATACCGACACTATAAAGCATGCTATTTTCAAATGGCAATAGTGATGTAAAGCAGCTTTTTCCAAACACTGGAATATTTGAAGCACTATTTGCAAAACAAGATCTGTTAGAAAAGTTTATTGAAAAGTTTACTATCATCACGAAAAAAAAAGCGGTGTAGCAAATCGAATAGTCGGATTTTTGAACAGTCGCACAATGGGCTCAAAATAGTTTTGCAAAATCAATTATATAGCCTATTTTATTTTTTCTTTCGATTGTGCATACCTTGAATTAAAAAAAAAACGCATAACCTAATTTTTATATCTTTAACCCAGCCCCAGATCGAACGGCTCAAAATGTCGCAATTT
>JANTEX010252475.1:0-12393 GCA_024741295.1 Macrocera vittata | reverse complement strand
ATGGGTGGGAACCAGGCCTCAGCGGCACTTTGCCTTCTGCAAAGTAAAGCTGAGCCTGGCTACAGATGGCGCCCAAATGGTTTAAGTGAGGCTTTCCAGCCCATCGTCTGGATCTTTCGAGATTCATATGGTGAGTTGGACTGCCTGGCAGCATGTTGTTTTTTTATTTTTTTTCTTCAAGCTTGAGCCGAAGCAGTTGGCAGCCTCGGACATTTTGGTCCGATGGTACACTGTTATTTCGAGGCATTCCGCATTTTAATCGCTGTTCACTAGCTTTCGGAGTTGGTGACAGAAGCAAATGTTTTGTGGGGAGATAATTGTGCTTCGAGCACGCATGCAGCCTGCTCGGCTAGACAAAGCATTTGTTGAGTTTAGGAAGCAAATTTCCAGATTCATAGCCTCTTGTTTTAATTTTAAATTTTTATCAGCACGAATGTTTTGAATTTCGGTCCGTGCCTCAGCAATCGGCTTTGGTGGCACGTTGGTGCGAAAGACTTGGCGATTGCTCAGTTTGTTCCCAAATGTCGATTGTGGTGGAAGGAGATTGGAGACATTGATTGTTTGAATGGTGTCGCCATAGGCCCACCATATCGCATCAGTGTTCTTGGTCTCCGAGGATCCGATAACCAAAACATTGCAGTTGCAGGCGAGGTTTATCCTCTGCCACCTTGTTAGTTTTTTTTTTGTAGAGCCAATCTTTTATGAACGAATGCTGAATTGTCTGACCTGAAGTGGATTGCTGGAAGACACTACACTGCTACCAGTAGCAGTGTGGCGTCTCTCAAATATCCGCTTAGAGAATCCATTATGCCGTCGTCGCCGAGCCAGTGCTGCTCGTATTATATTAACCATATAAAAAGTTTTCAACTTACTTCGATTTTCTTATATTTTTATTATTATTATTTTGTCAGCCCGTGTCTGGCGAAATTACCTCGTACTACTCTGTAATATATAAATTGCATTTATTATTTTTCACCTATATTTAATTTTTTAGTTATTTTGGCCCTCTTTACACTTAAACATCCTGTTTCATAGGATTTCTCTTATACCTATTTTATTGTGTTTTTTTCTAACTCCTAATTTCCATATCTGAAAACCTAAGATGGAAACATCCACAATGAACCAACGGCATTTAGAAAAAGACGAATTGCACGTGGAATATTTGATCCGTCAAATTGATGCCCAATCGGTCGGTGCCAGTGAAAGTTTGGAGGTGGCACTGAGAAGGGAACGGGAAGGTCAGTTAATGCCACCTAGCAATCCTCACAGGCTACGCTCGGTAAATTCCGAAGTTGCCGAGTGCGCTTCCAAATATACGGAATTGGAGAGGCTTACTGATGAGGCCATCAGTGATGCCGATGAGTTTGCAATGGAAGTCGTTTCGTCACGCCTGATTCATTTAAAGCGCCGACTCCATCGAATTGTCAACCAAACTGAGGGTTTTCCCGCAATCGCAAGATTGCAGTTGGATACGATGAGATTATTGGAAAAAATCGATTCCGCAATTCTGAATTTGTCGTTCGGCGAAGCAATTGCCGATGCCTTACCCAGTGATCTGGTGGCAACTCCACTTGACGAGCCACCGTTGGCAATCACGACCGCACAGGAAATTAATGCTACCCGACATAGTACGTCTCGGTCCAACGCTTCCGCTGGGACCCACAAAAAATCGGTAGCCTGGGGAGATAGGGCATCGCACGGCGATAAAAGTATAGGCTATCCGACGACAGGCAGCTGCTCTACCATCACAAACTCCGTCCCCATTACGTATGACTCTGCAGTGGTAACAGCTTGCCAAGGAACGGCCGTTCAGGCCAATTCGGGGAATGGTTGGCAATCGCAAGGATCAAGTGGTGTTCCGACTGACCGGCGCCAAAGCACACTGTTTAATTGGTCCTCCTGGGTCCCAAGGGTACTACCACTGGAACCAATTCAATCGCAACTCACGACCGCCGCATCTCGTCCGCCCTCTGCGTCTGGATATGACCCACATGTTCCGCTGCCCGAAGTTTCAAATGGTTTTAATTTACCCTCATGCACTCCGGTGCAAAATGATTTTCCGGCAAATCCACCAGCGCGTCCGTCTTATATAGGTTTGCCGATTCAAACGAATTCTAACCTCACCGGACCCATCTTCAGGGGAGATCCAGCGTCGTTAATTTGTAAGTGGAAGATCACGTTCGATGGTGGCAGAAATGGACTGACCGTAGAGGATTTCGTGTTTCGAGTCGAAAGTATGGCACGAGGAGCACGTTTGTCACAGGCCGATCTATACAATAACCTACACCTAATGCTAGCCGATAAGTCCGCGAACTGGTATTGGAATTTAAGACGTGCCAGTCCCGGTTTAAATTGTTCACAACTTCGAACAAAATTGCTCCACTGCTTTCGAAGTCAGGATACGGACTACGATATTCGGAAGGAACTTGATGCTCGTCGCCAAGGTGCCCGAGAAACATTTTTAGATTTCAGCCTGAGTATGGGGTCCATAGCCAACCGCATGGTAATTCCAATGCCGGAGTGGGAACTAGTCGAAAATCTGCGTAGAAATATGGCCCCATATCTGCAGCGTATGCTTTTCCGACATCAGGCCCAAACAGTAGATTCGTTGTCCGATCTTTGCCGGGAGGCCGAAATTTTAGTCGCACGCCAACGTTCTGCGTCACAATCGCAAATTATTGATCGACGCCACACAGTAGATGCAATGTCAAACGAACAATTCGATGACGATTGGCTGGATAGCAGTCAGCCGTTATGCGCCGATGACATGCAGCCTCAATCCCCAATGACGATCCCGATCGGTGAAAGTAGTGTGGATGCCATGCAATTTTCCGCCCGTCGTCCGCTTGCAAGGTTTGCAGACACCAGTTTGTGGATATGCTGGAACTGTAAAGACATCGGGCATGGCCAGGTTGATTGTCCAAAGCCGAACCGCGGATGCTACTGTTTAGGGTGTGGTTTGGAGGGAGTCCTTAAACCGCACTGTGCCAGGTGTAAACATCGGTCGGAAAACGGAGTGGCGAATGCGATAAACTCTGCCAAGTCCCATTCGCGGGCGCAAATGTCGACGCAGAGAAGCAGTACGAATCGGCAATAGAAACCGTAACCGGCGAGGTTAGTGAGGGTTCACCACTAGCTTCGTCATTGACGAATTTCCCGAGTGAACAAATTTTACCGAATATGTCCCAAACACCGAATGTGACCATAACCGAAGCACAAGGCCACGACCGTAGACTTAAACGAAGGTCCAGAACGGTCGAATATTGGCGTGCATCAAAAACGAAACGGGTCCTGACCAAATTAAACAAAATTGTTGCATCGACTACGCTTAGTGAATCAATGGGCAATGACAATCGGCCGCATTTGACAGTGAGTATTGCTGGCGAAACGATTCGCGGATTGCTCGACAGTGGAGCAAGTGCGAGTTGCCTTGGTAGGAATGCAATCGAAAGGTTATCAAGATTGAATTTGGAGTGGTATCCCTCTAACTCAACTATTCGAACAGCTGACGGTGCGCTTCAGTACATTCTAGGCCACCTGAGCGTTCCGATAAATTTCAATGGCAAAACGCGCACTATCCGACTATTAATCGTTCCGACCCTCAGTCAAGATCTTTACCTCGGTATCGACTTTTGGCGGGCGTTTGGTATCGTGCCAACGATGATTAGCGAGCTTTCAACTACCGAAACAGATGTCAATTCGTACATTGACCCAGAACCGATACACTCGTTATCTAAAATTGATCAAAAACGTTTAGATACGATCCGATTACAGTTCCCGTCGTTCGCGACAAATGGACTAGGCCGTACCACATTAATAAAACACTACATTGACGTTGGTGATAACAAACCGGTGAAACAACGCCATTATCCCATATCACCAGCCGTCCAAAAGCTGGTATACGAGGAGCTTGACCGTATGTTAGAGATGGACATAATTGAAGAAAGCCAAAGTTCGTGGAACTCACCGGTTGTTTTAGTTCGCAAATCTAATGGCAAGTCTCGTTTATGTCTTGATTCGCGAAAGGTAAATTCGATATCAGTTACCGATGCCTACCCGTTGCCGAATATCGATGGCTTGTTAGGTCGTCTGTCGGACACGCGATATATCAGTAGCATTGACTTGAAGGACGCCTTTTGGCAGATAGAGCTGGACGAAGGTTCAAGAGACAAGACCGCGTTCTCTGTTCCAGGTCGTCCACTCTATCAATTCAAGGTAATGCCATTTGGGCTATGCAATGCACCCAGTACGATGTGTAGGTTGATGGATAAAGTCATCCCTCACCAATTACATGACCGAGTATTCGTGTATCTTGACGATTTACTTGTCGTATCTTCCGACTTCACGGAACACTTGGACCTGTTGTCGAAAGTTGCGTCTTTTCTTCGAAACGCTAATCTTACGATTAACGTCGAGAAGAGTAAGTTTTGTCGGAAAGAGATACGATACTTGGGTTATGTAATTGGTAATGGCTGTATCAAGACCGATCCCGGAAAGGTGTCTGGCATAGCCGAGTTCGCGCGCCCGACAACGAAGCGACAAGTACGTCGATTTCTCGGCATGACAGGGTGGTATCGGCGATTTATAGCGAATTACGCCACAATATCGACACCACTTACCGAACTCACCAAGAAAGATTCCGAGTTTCAATGGCGGAATGATGCCGAAGCGGCATTTGTCGCACTGAAACGGGCGTTAATGTGTGCACCGGTTCTAGCCCAGCCCGACTTTCGTAAGAAGTTTTATGTACAATGTGACGCATCGTGCACCGGCATTGGAGGGGTGCTCTTCCAATTGGCAGATGACGGGGCGGAACACCCTGTGGCATTTATGTCGCACAAACTTAGTTCTGCCCAGAGAAATTACAGCGTCACTGAGTTAGAATGCTATGCTGCCATTGAAAGCATCCGTAAATTTCGAGCGTACATCGAAGGAACCGTATTTACTGTTATCACCGACCATGCGAGTCTTAAGTGGTTGATGAGTCAGAAAGATCTCGGAGGGCGGTTGGCTCGTTGGAGTTTAAAGCTTCAGGGATTTACATTTGATATAGTACATCGAAAGGGTACTCAAAATGTGGTCCCTGATGCACTCTCGCGAACAGACGTCGGTGAAATATCTGAACTGAGCCATCAACCACTTAACATCGACCTTGGTTCGCCACATTTCAAAGACCCGGCCTATCAAACATTGATCGACCATGTTCTCGCCAATGAAGGCCGATTTCCCGACCTTGCACACCGAAACGGTATGTTGTACCATCTGGACGAACCGCGTAGCGGCGATCCAATGCAAGAAGCACAGGCGTGGAAGTTGTGGATACCGAATCCAATGACATCGTCCCTGATCGTTCAAGCTCATGACCCGCCATCCGCATCGCACTGTGGAGTGGCCAAAACCCTCGAAAAGCTTCGACGACATTTTTACTGGCCAAGCATGGCGAAGCAAGTCCATGGATACATCGGCAGTTGTGACCTGTGCAAACAGACAAAAGCTCCTAACTATGTCACAAGGCCCCCGATGGGTGACCGAATCGTAGTCGAACGTCCGTGGCAAAGACTCTATACCGATCTTCTTGGTCCATACCCACGCTCGAAAGCCGGCCATACGTACGTCCTCGTTGTATTGGACCAATTCTCGCGCTTCGTTCTCGTAAAACCGCTACGAAAGGCAACCGCCGCAGAAGTCGTTAGATTCTTGGAACAAGACGTGTTCCATGTGTATGGCGTTCCCGAGATGATGCACTCCGATAACGGACCCCAATACAAATCTCGCGAATTCAAAAAGTTGACCGAGGCTTACGCGATCCACCACATGTACACGGCAATCCATTCGCCGCAGTCAAATGCGTCTGAACGCGTCAACCGCTCCATTCTGGCCGCTATACGAGCGTATGTGGATAACGATCAGCATTGTTGGGATGAGCATCTGAGCAGTGTTGGCAGTGCCCTTCGTGATACCGTGCACCAATCGACCAAATGTTCGCCACATTTCCTTGTGTTTGGTTCACATCGAATGAACCACGGTAGCGCCTACGAACTTCTCCGCAAATTAGATTCCGTCGGTGAGAGTACAATGGAAGTGCTTGCACCACCCGACTTCCATCAGATAATTCGTGACCGAGTGAATGACAATCTGCTCAAGGCGCATCGGCGTAATGCCACAATGTACAACATCCGATCACGTGAAGTATCTTTTAGGCCGGGACAGGAAGTCTTTTACAGGAATTTCGCTCAGAGCGATTTCGCAAAGGGGTATAATAGTAAGCTGGCGAAGAAGTATCTGAAGGGACGGATTGCAAGTCGAGTAGGTAATTCACTATATGAGGTTGAAAACTTGGCCGGCCGATTAGTAGCGACTTTCCATGCGAAGGATCTGCGGCAGTAAATTGCCTGGTCTAGTCATTCGGCACCTCTCAGTTCTGGATGCGGCTCCTATGGCAGTGGCGAGTGGAACCTATTGGACTCTTTTAAAACCGATCAGGAACCATTCGCCGCTGTAGGGGCAAGTCATCAGGAGTCGGCAGGGTCCGAATGTTTCCCGATTTTGACTTTACCTGATATGGTCCTGAGTTGGTAACCCTAACAAGGTATCCACCCAGCTTCACTGGTAACTCATTCGCCTCTGTCCTTCGGACAAGCGACATTTTTCTGTTGAGCTCTTCAAGCATTACCTCATTTCTTTCCCTAATACCACGAACTTTCCTTCCCCAAATTTTCCTCCTTTAGCTTAGCCATAAAATTTGTAGAAAACTTTATCTGTAGTTTACGTTTCTAGTGTTTTTCAATAATAAGTATAAGTTTAGCTGTAAAAACAAATTGTCATCAATATTATGAAAGTATAGTTTAGCTCACATTTGGTTTCGCAAGCTGGATGCAGGGTGTTCATCAACGATGGTGATAGTGGTTCGGTGTTGATCTCGGAGACGTAGTGATCGATTTATCGATAAGCAGGGCTCCTCGATCTTCTCAGTACGTGGAAGAGGTGGTCACCGTGCACGCAATCTACTCGTTGAAGGACACCATGCCGACCGCCGGCGTGACAGATGTGACCAGGGACTGTTTCAAAACTAGATATTTAATACAAAAATCATTTAGCCATTCGATTGCGCTCACGAATTGGTTCCGAGTTGGTGTGCTACGGGACACTGGTGTTGTAGGAGCCTAACTGTTATCGAATTGCTGGTTTGATGGGTGGCCGACACATTGTCCGCCATATACCCGCCGCTTGATCGATGAAGTTATGGGGGGGTTAGTTAGAGGTGCGTGAGACGGTGGAATCGTGAAGGCAGAATGCTCTCATTTGTCCCGTCGGAGCTGGAGAGATAGGATCCATTGATAGATGTTGGCACATTCACTACTGACCGTGGTGCAGTAGCTCCTGGACTAATTTGGTGACGTAATTCGGTGTACGTCAATGAAATCTCAATGCAGTTAAAAAGTTTGATTTTGGTTTATTTTATTATTTCATTTATTTTAATTTTTCTATTTTCTCTTTTACTCTTATTTCTTTTCTTCTATTTTTTTGTTATAAATCGTATAGTTCCTGGTGTACACTTCGTATACCAGATGCCGGATAGATTCCCTTACCAGTGCTTGCATTGGTAAGATGCCAGATCGTTACTAAGCTGTAGTGCCCGGCTAGCTCAGTCGGTGGAGCATGAGACCTCAGGGTGTGGGGCGTCCCCACGTTCTACATCCTGGACTTCATTCGCCTGCCAAGCTGATCGGTCGAGGAGGGCCTGGTCAACCGACCATCTCGGTTTGTAACGGCGGCCTAATTTAATCCATATTTAATTTCTACTTCTTTTATTTCTGGTTCTATTATCTTCTATATCTTTTGTAAGAATACTGTATAAACTCAAAAGAAAAATAAAGCAAAAATTAATTAAATACGTGTTTTAAAACTTAATCGTGTTTAATTTTCATTATTTTCATTTTGAGTTTATACAGTATTCTTACAAAAGATGGCACAAGCATTACGTGAAGTAATTATGGGTCCAGGCATGAATGCAGCATTCATGAATCGATTTTTGGCTCCTAATAATTTATATCAGAATATGGCAATACGGAACATTAATTTTGGTGTTCTTATGGGTGCTTTTACCGGGCAAGGTGTGATAGGTATAGTAACAGTATATGCTATAGGACGGTGTCTAAAACTAAACGAAAGATGCACAACATCCACTTTGGCTACTTTAGTAGGTTTGGAACTGTGCAATGGTTTTGAAGCTGAAACATATTTGGATGAACCCAATGGCAGATTAATGTTTACAAAAGCCATACACACTCTTATACATTCTATATTCCCAGAAGAAGGATATCGAGGTATAAATCTTATTGCTATACCAGATAATATTCCACCAATGGTTATTGCTGCAGTTCCTGCACCAAATATTACGGCACCACTTATTGATATAAGAAGTGTCAAAAATAATGCAAGAGATCTTACATTTCAAGTATATTATGATATAGCAGAATTTCTAGCAGGCTTTTTGACCAGAAATGTAATTGGAGGTCCTTCTATAGTAGTTGCTCAGGTAGCTGCTTTGATGCGTCGTGGGGCATTAACGGAAGCATGGGCTCAAAAATATACAGAGAGAATTCAAGATGTATTAGGCTTACAACTTATGCCGAATGATATGTTGATTGAGGTTGCCAAAAACACTTGGACTAGATTAGGACCTATTCTAGATTCTAATACTGCACGTGCGATTATTACAAAATGGAATGAAATAATACCACCTCATGCTATTCGACTACGAGTCAGAATCCAGCAGGCACAATGGGCAGGGTTAACTGCTCTGATAGTCATTGAGCGATCAATGGTTAATTTTCCAGATTTTTTGTGGGACAATATAAACAATGCATTCCCGACTGAAATGGCAGCATTTTTCCATGCAGTAGAAGTTGTAGGCGATGATTTGTACTATGGGTTTAATCGTGACCTAGAAATTGTAAAATCTACGTTATTCAAAAATCTTGCATATGTATCAAAAGAACTGTTAATAAAAGGTAATGGTGAAAATACATTAAACATGTATCAAGGATGGACTCGAAATCCTCGTATGAAAATGACTCTAGTTACTATGATACAAGCCTATTTGGCCGCAGGAGGTGATAATAATCTTCGAGTCAATGCAGAAGGGAATAATATACCAAATCAAGTTGTACCATTAGCAGAATGTGGGTTGCAACAAAGAATTGTAACATTCAGAGTGAATCCATTGTTCCAAGCTACAATATAAGTATATGATTTCTATTTATTAATAAATGGTGTTAAATTGGAATGCCATTTATTAGTTCCATTATATATCAAGATTTTAAGTACAAGACAAATATATTATTATAATAGTCTACTATACAATATGACTAACACTTATATATATATGAGAACACATACTATAATCATTATGTACTAATACTATAACTTTTTATATAAACAAAAAATCATGAAAATTAAACTTAAATTTAACAAGACTATATGTTTAAAAAAAAAAACACATCTGTGGCCAGGCTCAGCTTTACTTTGCAGAAGGCAAAGTGCTGCTGAGGCCTGGTTCCCACCCATACCCGACTACTGTCACACCTCACACAGCCAAATGCCATGTGTCCGGCTAGACAGGGAGAACTAAGGGTCATGGGCTGTAGTCGGAGGATGGTCGAAGCGGTGTGACCATTTAGAAGTGGCAATGCAAACCACTTAGAAGCCGTGAAGGCTGGACTCGGGCAGACGAATGCTGAAAATGTGCTGACCTAGCACAATCCCCAACCGTACTGGTGCTTACCACACCCCTATGACCATCCATCCGTCCCAGCGTCCATAGAGACTGAGACAGATGCATGATCCCCATGTCATGCTCTTTACACTTTGGCGAAACCAAAGGCTATCGTCGCACTCGCCATTGCTGCCTAGAAATTTATTTAGTTGATTCCATGGAAACGCATCGAATCAAAATTCATTATAAAAACTTTATTCATCTTAGCCTAATTTAATTTAAGAAGAAAAAAAAATTATATAATAAATTTGCAATAAGCGAATGTACAATCTAATGTACAAAACACTTTTAGTTTCTGTATATGTATATGTATATTCAGACCACAAACCAACACTATTTACGATACTCTATATGTTTGTTTTCTTTTTCGTTTCGTTTTTTTTTTAATTGACGTAGTTCGTAATCCGGTAAATTATATCGAATATTGAAACTAATAAATTTAAGGACAAATGCGAAAGAAAAAAAAAATGTTTTTCAAGAAATACGCGTGAGAGCTCAAACTAGCACGATCACTTACCCGTATGCCCAATCCTGGTGTTGCAACGCCAAGTCGAAACGGGTGGTATCTCCTGAAAGAAATTTAAGATACGCGCGCACAATTTGCGGGAAGTTAAACGAGAAAAAGAAAATAAAAAAATAAAATACCAGTACGAGTCCGTCAAAACAAACATGCCATAAATAATGCGAGTCTATATATGTGCGTACAAATATAGCAAAGCGAAGAAATTGACTGGATTCCACAAAGCTATATGTCTCATAATAGTGTGGCAAGCATACGCCAAAACGACGTATATGTATGTGTGCGCTGGCTGATTGAAATGGAGATGAACCAACTTTCGTTTCTTGTTGGTGTCCAAATCGTCTGTGTATGTGTGTGGGTTTGTGAATTTTATTTCCAGAAATTCTCGAAGAAAATAAGAAAGAAACTGGCGAGCCGAAAATATCCGTAGAGGCAAAATACGTTACTATTGCCGCGCTGTATAACGGTATTCTAGTGGCACCCGATCGTTCACTGTTTGTGCTGACGGTTTCCAACTCGCACTTAACTTTAGGTACACACTCTGTTTTATGCCAGTAGAACAAAGGAGAAAAAAAAAAGTAGACAATGAAGAAAAAAAAACCCGCACTATAACTGTACTCAACGGAAGACACAAATGCACTCCAAATCCTTACCCTGGCTTATCCTTTTTAAGCGAACACTGTCCCAACAATTTATTTAATATTTAATTAATTATTTTATAATAATTTTAATATATTTTTTTTTATTTTATATTTAACTTTGCATACAAATATGCGCACAACAATCACAAACTGATTTTTGTTGCTGCTACAACGCGGCTTTATTACAACTGAATCGTATGTAATTAATTACCTATCAATAATCGTACGACACGAGAGAAAAAAAAAGTACCGGTGCGTACAAGAGTAAGCCAAGGCAAAGCATAAAGGAAAAAATGTAACGATAACAGGGCCGAATTGAAGAACTAATTAATTGAATAAAGTTATACTATAGAAAATACTAGAACGAGAAATAAAAGAAGTAGGAATTAAATATAGATTCAATAAGGCCGCCGTTACAGTCGGGCAATAAATCACTTACAATTAAAATTAATAAAGTGTAATTTTGTTTACACTGAAATAGATTAATTGGGATACCGTGTATCAAAATATGGGATTAAACCAAATGGACAACACGAAACGACTATTAAAAACTATCAGTTACCAAAAAGTCGAAAACAGCAAAACCGATTTCTAGGACTTTTCGCTTAATTTAGAAAATTTATACCATCCTACTCATCCATATCTAATCCATTGTATGATTTATTAAGAGATGGTTCACGATTTGTATTTAATGAAAAATGCGTTGCTTTGTTTGAAGTATTAATAATGAGATTAATTTCTGCACCTATTCTCGCAATTTATAAACCCGCTAAAGATACAGAATTACACTGTGATGCAAGCGTATTGAGTTTTGGCGCTGTATTATTGCAGAGACAAGAGGATGGAAATTTACATCCAATATCATATTTATCAAGAAAGATGATGCTGAGTCTGGATATCATAGCTTTGAGCTTGAAACGCTAATAATATATTCAGTAGGTACGCAGATTCAGAATTACTCCTTGACATTAACTTTCAGCAAGAGAACACTTAATCTCAGAATCGCTCGTTGGGCACTTGGCAGTTAGGGCTGACGAACAGTTTAAAACTGCCGCTTTTTGGCTATTCCAATAATGCGTTTTTTTTTAGTATGGTATGGCCAACGGGCTAAAGAGCCCAACTGGCCTTTTATTACTCTCGCTAAATTACATTTATGTTATACAAACTTTTTATATACATTTTACAAGAAAATTAAAGGAAATGAAATGATAAATAGAAAAAATGAAAAACTGAAGAAAAATATTGATCGTAATTATGCAAAAACCGTAATGAAAACATATAACTAGTAAATATTGATAAAATGAATTCGAGTTGTATGCCATTTTCTGTGCAGTCATAAGATTTTTACGAACGTTCGAATATACTGTATAGTCATCTGGATTTTTGGTCCGTCTGTATATACTATAGTTTTAGACCGCTTGTTCTATAATTGCAAGACCGTTCTGTTATACCAT
>JANTEX010252364.1:0-12399 GCA_024741295.1 Macrocera vittata | reverse complement strand
CAAAATTTCATAGGTTCGTAACCTTGCTGCTGAGTACGGTTCGGGCTCAAGGCCGGTTTTTTTTTCCAGATTTTTTTCGTGAGGTGTTTCGAAAGTTTACGTACAACTTACACCGCCTTAGTAACGAGCTTCTTAAGAGTACTTTTTATTATTATATAGCAATCAATTTCTATGTTTATTTTTAATTTTTTTCTCACAGCACAAATGCTGTCGGTATAATGAAGCCCACCTCTGTGTCCATCTGATTATCCTGAAATGTTTGCAGGCTGCTGTTTTTGAAAGTTCTCCGAACACTGTGAAAATTTCAATCAAATCGAGTCATAACCAAACAAGTTTTTCTAACAAAACCTGTTTTTTTTTCATACAGGTGTTCGAGGACCCTACCAGTTCTTGGTCCGACCATGACCAAACTCTAATCAGACCGAAAACTCATAGGTATACACAATCTGTGAGCCGTTATTCGCGCACACCTCTATTTGAAATATTATCTAGAGCAATGATTTAAGAGCTAGCTTGAAAATGATTAGCTACCGTGTGAGACGTGGTCCCGAACCGGTAGCCTGCCTTTTCAGGTTAATTCATCAACTTACTTCAATTTAACTTAATAAAATAGTTTAAAAAATCTGAGGCTACTCTTGAAAAATCTGCCGCTCTGGCCATGAGCTCAGATCCTTGCCTTTAGTTAAATTCAACTCAGATAATGACATTCTCATGGCGGCTCCCGTGTTAAGTATTGGTAAAATTAAAATAATATAAGATTAAGTAATATATTAAAAACGAATAAAATGTTAAAATCATCATATGCAGTTTCGTAATTAAAAATTATATACTTTGAAATTAATTTAGAATTATCCGAGGAATCGTACGAAATCGGCTCAAAATCTTCATATAGAATTTGATAAGTATGTACATATACGAGTTGATATTTTATTTCCGATTTCATTCAAAGGTAATATTTGAAAACTTCAAATCAGTGTACAAATTATCCAAAAAAATTGTTTATATAAGCAGAGCTGGGCAGTAATTAAGTACATGTACTCAAAAAAGTACTTAAGTACCAAAAGTACTCGAGTATATGTACTCATGAGTACTTTTTTTAAAATGTACTCGTACTCGTACTCAAAAAAAAATGTACTCGTACTCGTACTCATACCCAAATTTACTAAAATATACTCAGTACATTTTCTTAGTACTTGAGTACATGTACTGGAGTACATGTTCTTGAGTGCTTGTACTCGAGTACTTGTACTCGAGAGCTTGTACTCGAGAGCTTGTGCTCGAGTACTTGTACTCAAGTACTTGTACTTGAGTACTTGTACTTGAGTACTTGTACTCAAGTACTTGTACTCGAGTACTTTCGAAGTATTCGTACTCATGGGCAAATTAATGATACTCGTTCTCGTAATTTTCAAGTACTTCTACTCGTACTCATTAAATGTACTTATGAGTACTTTTTGCAAGTACTCGTACTCATGGGTTGTAAGTACTTTTTAAAGTACTCGTGCCCTGCTCTGAGTACAAGTATGTAGTTAAGTACATTTGTTCAGGACATGTACTCCAGTACATTTCAAGTTCTCAGTACTATGACTCGCTTTTGCTTGAGTACTCGTACTCGTAAAATGTGCTTACAAGTTTATTTTAATAGTACTGATACTTAAAAATTTGAAGAGCTTTTTAAAGTACTTACGCTCAGCTCTGTCTTTAAAAGATACAGATTTACAAAAACTTCATTTAAAAACTTAAAATAGTGTTTGTGGCTCAGTTCTTTCTGTAAATTAAAAATCTTGACCCCTTTCTTCACATTGATCGTTGAAGCCCGATCCAACCGCAGCATTCTCAAAAAGTACGGCGAAGTCCCAGGACCAATTTTGGGAATACCACTAAATCGTTTTCGATTTACAACATCTTTCTCAAGTGTACGCAAAAGCTATCCACCCAAAAAGACAACTATCAGCGTCCGATCATGGCAAACAAACGAAAAGCGAAATAGCATCAATGGCTTCGATCTGGAGATTTTTACCAAATCAAATGCTGCATCTAACGGCCTAAGAAAACGTATCGCCAGCAAGTTTAAATTGGAAGGAAAATGAATTGAAACGGCAACAAGAATTAAGAAATTTGGCTTACAACAAATGTTTCTAAAAACCAACTAGAAATATAAAATTATAATCTTTGAGCCATAATCTATCTAGCTTTGGTGGTTCGTCAGAGAAATGGCCTAATATTAACGGCTCGGCGAAGATGAAGAGAATCATGCCCCTAAATGGGACCGGCACTGCGGAGTAGGCATAAGCACAATCTGTGAAATATTAGACAAGGAGAACGAAAGAAGGTGGGAAATTCGATCGAGAAACCTCCAGGGTTTAATCAATTAATCTAAAGAAATTCCTGGGAAATACATCAAGAAAAGAAGCGAGGTCTGCATAAGACTAAGTAAGAACCAACTAAGAATAATGGCTGGCTTTCTGACAGGGCACTGTAAACTGAATGAACACCCCAGGAAGTAAAAAGTAGTCGCAGATTGAACCTGCAGTTTCTGTACTGAGGAAGACCACAGACCCCGACACATCGCCTTACCGACTGTGGAGCACTAGTCCACACAGGGAATTTCCTACCTAACGGTAGGTTGATTATTTTACTGAAAATATGGACAATTTCAAGTTGGACAAAACCAATAGAGTAATTTCTTTCCTCTTACCAAAAAGACCATTGAAACCCACCCAATACGGTTTCAGGAAGGTTACACATCGTACACGAAAAAATTATATAGCCTCACGACTTTGATCAAATGTTAACGTTTAAAGCATTGCGTCTGTTAAACACCCGAACCAAACTTTAAACCGTCTTAAAATTAATTGCCGATATCTAGTGGGAAAAGGACAAGTAGTAACTGCAAAAAAGAACGATCCTTCCTACTAATGTACACTTGAAATCTCCCCTTTAGCATGTCTAAAAGGTATAACGCGCCTAATTAGCCCCGAATGAAAGTTGCAAATCAATAGCATAGGCATGGTAGTACATACATAACATATTGATGACTCATTCACCTGAGTAACTAGATCATCTACCAACAAACATCAGAGAAGAGATGAAACGACACCTCTTTGGAGGCATCTTCTGCATGTCTGTGCCGAAAGAGAAGTATCTAGTTATCTACTATCTCTGTCGTAATTATGCACTTACCAAGGAGTCCGACTCATATGTCTGACGTATTTTGCTGAGTTACTCAATCTACCTGGTTCATGGATAAAAACAACTGGGATTTTGATTCATTCCATATAAATGTATTCAAACCACATGATCAGGCGAACACGGCCAGTGAAGAAGGCATAAGTGTATCGAGTCCGTCTTAAGAGAAAATGGGATAGATACTATCCCAAAAAGCTTATAAGGCTCTACAGTCTATTAAATCTTATTGGACAGACATAATATTGTTGTCTTCTTCCAACTCTATCATATCTCCTGATGAATACAGAGATCAAAGAGTATTTCCGAAGTCGTTTGTCCAGGACTGAGTGTCGAGTCTTATAATACACTACAGAAAGCTAGCTGGAAGCAGCTCCTTTCATAAATTCACGCTGAGCTTGCCTATATCGGTACCGTTCTACCTCAGTATTATTATTTTTTCGAAGTTTTCTTTATACGTTCTTCCACTTCAGGTGAACATTTTATTTCAACAAACAAAACGGTGTTTTTAATGGTTATCAATAGTTATTTTTTAATTATTTAAAAGAACCCATAATTTTTGCTACTTTATTTGAAAAAAAAATCCCCAATGTTCATTGTTCCAACTAGACTTAAATGCGGAAGAAAAAAATGTTCTTGCAACTGTCACAAGCTCTGTGAAAATATATCCATCTTCATTTAGTTGTTCTAGACAAAGAAACATTTTTTTTTATGTGAACCGTCTTGACCGCTATATAGTAAGTGTATTGTAATGAAATCTATATAAATTTCCAAAAAAGGTGAGAACAGTTTATTTGCTGTTAATCACCTTGTTTATTTTTATACAATTACTAGTTATATTGGTAACTCAGCCAAAGAGCTATATAGGTAATATTACGCCAATTCGCCAACAAGTGAATATTATATACCTGCGGTTGAATCTGTATGCAAGTAAAATGATTTTTTTTTTTGCGAAAAAAAAACTGCCAACAAAAAGTATGAAAACAGTTTTGTTTTAAAAATTTTACGCGATTGCCAAATATAGACATCTGATGGAGAAAAAAAATGGATATAGGTACATATTACACAAGCAAATGAAATGGTATAATCGGCATAACGTCTATACTGCCTACCTAATATATATTATTATCGTGAATTGCACATGAAGATTAGTATGTATAGAAAAACATTTTTTGATATATTAGATAGGAAGTATATACATGTAAGTAAATTCCAGATAAAAAACGTGAATTGCTAAATTAATTTATTTGAAATTGAATGTCGAGTGCTGTAATGAAGCTTGTAATTACGTATATCTGACACTAATAAATAATTGAATTAAATCAGAATATCAGAAATGAACAAAGAACATTCAAATCCAATTTTATTGGCAAGGTATATTAAACGAGATTTCATAGGCCATCGCAAATTATTTTTATATAGTTGAATTTGAAATGAAATATTTTGGCCTGAACAATATCAGTGGGAATCGACGTCCGTCCCGATAAGTACTCGGATGCTCAACCACTAAGCTAAGGAGAACCCGAAGCCTGATATTTTTCAGTGCAAAATCTTCCGAATGCAAATTCAACTATATAAAAATTAAAATCAAAGTTTGTTCTGTTAGATGGTCGAAAAACTGATGAAATAAATTGTAGAATTAAAATCTTAATTTCACTATAATAATAATTCTACGATTAAATTATATATTCTCGCAGTCGACAGACATTTCATAGAAAAGCAATATTTGAGGTGGAACGTAGACATTTCAAATTACTCTACAATATTTTTCATTTACATTTAAATTTCAGATATCAAGTCCCATGAATTTTGAATAAATTATATAAATGCTTACTCATGTCCACTACCACTTGATGGGATATTACATAGAATTATATTATGCAAATATGTGAATTGTGCATATACGCAACTGTTTTAGTATCACTAGGGTAGGACAGATCTACAAATAAATTATTTGGACAATAATAAAACAGTTTAAATTAATTTAGTGACTTGATAATGTAGTGTTATGGTTCCAACATGTCGATTAAAAGTGATAATAAATAAATTCTATGAACCGCTCCATCCTATATTATACATAAATGTGCAATCAAGAACTTATCTGTGCTGTTAGTGTATATGCAAAATAAATACCACTCCGGAAATAATGTATGCCTATATGTCGATTTTTCAACATTAAATGAACGATTTAAATTTCTTATTATTTATGATGTATATACAGTAAGTAAATTTTTTTATGCGAATTAAACACATTAAAAGTTTAATGTAAATTGCTTCTTACTTCGTTTGTACATGCTTAAATCTAAATGACTTGTTCGTAGAATCTGTTCAGAATATTAAAATAGGTATATAAATTATTATATGGAGTCTCCTTTCGCCGAACCATAGGTCGCCGATACTCAGCTCGCCGAATTATTTTTCGCGGAAATCCAAATGGCAGAAAATATCGCAAGGCAGGAATCTTACTTCGCTCTGTTCTCTACAGAATCTCACATAGCAGAACACACTGTTTTTTTTTTTTTAACTTTAAGGTATCACTCCCTATCTTTAAATTTGTACAAGAGGTGGTAAACCAAACAAATAAATAAATGCATGGAAAATCTTTCAAGTGTTTGTGTAGTCAGTTTACCTTATCTAAAAGCTAGTGTTAAGCAGTTGCATCCGCCCATGGTTTTGAGGACCCTTTCACAATCTAAAGTCACCATTTTCCCAATTTTTAGGTTCCCTAACCGAATTTTAAGGAGAAGTTTCCTTTCTTTCGCTTACCCGTGAAAGTCCCTCGATTCCTACTGAGTATCTGACAAAAACCAAACAAGTTCTGCTGAGTCTATCAGACTTTTAAGACAAATAGAGTTCAGCCGTATGTCTCCCGAGCTTCAATTATAACGTAGCACTTATATTGACCTTACACCATTGTCAACTAAAAATAAGTATATAATAGATTAAACTAAAAGTACGGTTTTAATTGTAGTTAAATAAATTTCCTTTACTTCAATTTGACCATCTTTTAGCTAATTAATTTAAATAATCTCTAATTGCATGAGTGCTCTTTCCTCATTATAATATTAAATGTTCTTTTCTTCTTAATTTTGAAGTTATGCATCTCTTATCCATATATTCAATAAACCTCCCTTCAAATGTAAACTGCTCTTCACCTACATTTAAAGTCCCCCCCTCCTACTTTGTCAATCCCTACTTTAGAAAATTCAAGGTTAACCTAAAAACTAAAATTAAAGGCAGACACTTATTACTAGGTAAGAGTAAACTTATAATATAAAAAGAAACATCAAGAGAGTCCTTAAATAGAAAAAGGATCATTACAATAAGGGAAAGCTCTTAGAAAAATGAAATGAGGACATTCAAATTTGGGAGAAATACCTTTAAAACTATTTTTAAAAAAAAAAAGACGCGTGAAATTAGGCTGTGGCGGAACACAAAATTAGGAAAGGGTAAGCCAAAAACTAGGAAATGAGCCATCAAAATTAGGGGCAGTCACTTTAAAAAAGATGCATCTAAAATTTGTCACACTAAAATCAGTTGTCAGCGGTAAATAATATTTGTCATCGCGAAAACATGCTGTGATGTGTGTTACACATAGGAGGACTCAGTAAAAATAGAAGGAGGAAGGCAAAGACTTAAGGATATCGGACGTAAATTTTTTGGAGACCGAAAAAAGTTAAGAAAAAATAAACAATACGTGTTGACAAGTTTTTCAAGGTCACAAAAAGTGCCGTGGCGATCCCGAGTAAAACGCCGTCGCAAGGTTTGAAGAGTGGCCAATCAACCCCGACCGGAAATTGAAATGGAAAAATCGACCGAGGTTAATTTTTTTTTTTCGCAATTTGTAGGTTTTTTGGCTATCTTTAAGGTAGTTTGACCAACGGAAGATTTTAGTTACTAACCTAGATAACTTTACTCACCATTCAGCACCCGACTTAGTTGCAAGGAGCCGGGTGATTTTGCGCAAAATTGACCCGATTCGTTGTTTTAGTTGGATCGGTCAAGTCTTGCAGGGTGAGACCCCAAGTTCGCCCAACTGACTTCCTACACATAAATAACAAATTATTTTCTCTTTTTTTCATAACATTACCCATGTGTATTTTCACTACATGATGAGATAGCAAACTCTCCTCTGTTTACCGCAACGCTCACAACACTTCCACCTACCACGACGATTCTGGTGCGAACATTGCAAAATCTAGTCCGAAGTGGTTGGGTAAGTACTATGCTCAACAGCAGCCACAAGTCAATCTCTTCTTCGCTCGTATTATCCTTCAAAACTCAACAAAACCTCTCAAAGCTCCTTCTGCTGTTTTAAATAAGAACGGCCTGGCTTATGAAGGACAGATTCTGTAGACCTTTTGGATCCATACGTATGCTGATGCGGTTAAAGAACCCCACTAAGAGCAATAAACTCCTTCAAATAACGATCTATCAATCTTTCCAGAGCCTTTAACACAAATCGGACGAAAGCCTAGGATTGATATTAATTGCTCTCCTGAAAAGGATCTAACGATGAAGAATTAATGTTTTGTTGAGGAATGTGATTTGATATGGAATTACATTTGAAGAATATGATTCAAAGAACAAATTACATTTGAAGAATGTAATTTATTTGTGTTTCTGCAAAGAATCTATAGAATGACTTCAGTTCAATTTCTGAGCTCAAACTATAGGCAGCCAATCCCTACCAAAGCAAGAGAACTGCCATAGATTTGAAGTTCATATATTGAACTCCTTGACTCGTGTCCGACACAGTTGCATGGAAAGTGTCGCTGAAGAAGCTACCTGCAACAGCATGCAAAATGGTTAAAAAATATGCCGAAAATGAAAAATCTTAACGTGAAATTGCCCGAATCATGAATTTTTCAAAGAAGATGGTACAGAATGCGTTGAATAACAAGATTGTGGCAGAAACAAGAGGTGGAAAACGTAAAACTAGTTCCAAAATGGATAGACAAATCATAAACGCATCCAAATTAGACTTCTTCAAGTCCGCACAAAAAATAAAAACGGAGTTAGAGTTAAATGTTAGTGCACGCACTATTCGTAGAAGATTGGTAGAGAATAATTTGCACGGAAGAATTACAATGTCGTAAGTTAAAGGATGTAATGCCTCAACGCTGCGAAGTAGGGTCAAAGAATAAAGGGCAGACAACTAAATATTAGATGATTTTTTAAAAAAATAACAGGAAATCAAAAGTTTTGTCTTAAAAAATAGAAATTAATATAAGTGGATCTATTTCAATGTTCAGTGAATTTTATATATTTTGTTAATTTTTTTTCTAGTTATCGACATTTTGTATACTAAGAACATAGTTACTATGAACAATCGTAAACTAAAAGTATTTCCATAAAAACCGAACTAAATTTTTTGTTTTTTTGTTGTGGATCTATTTTCATGTCCACCACTGTATATAGGTTTTATCCAAAAATGGGCTTACGCCCTTCCAGGAAAAACATAATCAAATTTTGATTTTTCCGTTGCCATGCTTTGCCGTTCTTTTTGTATAGTTTGGACAAAATTCTTTGCAGGGCGGTCTTCTAACAAATATTTTTCCATCGCTTCGAAAAAGGCTAACTTTTATTGATCGCTGAAATAATATTAATCTTCGCCTTTCCAATATGCATGCCACTTAGCAAAATTGAGCAGATCTCTGATGTTCTTACGACTAAGTAATGGAACTCTTCTTGCCGATCTAGCTCTAAGATTTTTCTTTACAAGCCTTCTGCGGATTGTGCGAGTACTTTCATCTAAACAAAGTCCTTCTTTGATTTTGCGTTTTGCACCAGGTGTATTTTTTTTTTAATTTTTGATGGCTTCAGGGCATTGTTGACCATTTACAAACAAATATGTTATATATATGTACATATAATTAATAACAATCGGACAAGAAATTACGCTTTCAAAAAACCTAAGGTATAAAAAATATTTTTTTCGTGTTTTTTTTTGCAGTTTCCTAATTTTATAATATAATACATACATATAACAGTAGTTAATCAATAGTATGGAAGTGCCACACAAACTAGGCAGTTTTTTTAAGTGTTTCCTTAACTAAACAATAAAAGACACATTTCATGTGGAAGTGAAAAATATCTATTGCCTGTGATTGTAATGGAAAAGAGAGCTGATCATTACCATAGAAATGATATATATTTAGATGAAAAAAGACACGTGCTTTTCGAACTCCATACGCCGACTAAAAGTGTTCTAAGCAAAAAATTATAAAAATAGTTTGAACTCTAGTAAACTTTTCTTGAATAAACGACGAAATTATGTAATTAGATAGATCTTTAACATTGATAATTTGAATTTTTGGCAATGGATTCATATATATATCGTGTACAAATATGTGTACATTTGAAAAGTATTTATTATTATTATTATTATTATTATTTCATACAATTACATTTAATTATTTTATAAAATAGTAAATAAGAGACTATCACATATAAGATAATTCTTCAATTAACTAAAACAACACGTACATTTTCTGCGTATTTCTTCTTGGTGTACTAAAACATTTTATGTAGAGAACCTTGCATCTTAGCATGGTTATTATGGACTTAAATCCAGATAATTTTACAAAACTCACTGAAAATAGTTTTAATACCAATTTAGATTATTATGTATCATATGGATTATATATGCAGTATGTTTGTGAATTGTCTTTCTATTTACCGTTTCGTATATATGCGGATTAAGAAATGTATGCGTGTGTGTACGTCACGTAATATGTGATTAAAAATAGATTTTTATTTAAAAATATATATAAAAGTATACAAGTTCAAGACAAAAACAATCGACTTCAATTCATTTTCAATTTACCACCACAAATCTTATTCAATTTACATATAGGTACTGTTTTAAAAAAAAAATGGATTCGTCAATTTGTAGTATATATGACTATGAATCGGTAATTTCGGGTCGTCGCAAGAAAATGTCTCATGCAGACTAACATTAAATGGGCAATTTCAATGGAAATTTTCATTGGCGTATATATAAAATAGTTATACAAAAGTAATCTGATTTTCTGAAGTGAATATAACGCAACATGCGGTAAAATTGTAAAATTTAAAAAAAAAAATGTTTAAATAGTTCCATACAATCATTTTTGTGTTGCTGTGTGTATATGCTTCGGGACATATCATAGGAAAACATATAGACACATTAGAGTTCTATAAATAACCAGTCTTTTTTCCGCATATAAACATAAGGCAAAATCCCACACACAAAAATCTGTGTTAAAACACTTTGCGCGCGTAATGTTAGTTTTTTTTAACACATTAACTTTTATTAGAGTATACATATATACACATGAAAATGAAATGAAAAAGCAATGATTTTTTTTTAATTCCTAACAATACATATTCAAAACAGCATTTTGCACGTCACGCAATATGAATCGAAAGAAAAGAATTACTTTTACCTACATTGTAAGTGGATGCATTAAAAAATAAGTCACTTTAATATCATTTTCGTAAGTATATAGGTATATATTTAGAATAGAATTTGATACCCTTTGACAAAAGATTACGTTTCACAAAAAAATGTGTCACCTTTTCGTTTTTAATTGTATATGATTTTATTTTTAATATGTAACTGGATTTAAAATATATACGTTAAAATGTGTTTCTGCTTTTAAGTTGGTTTTTGTTCGTATAACTAGATGGCTCTCTATGGCACAAACAAACAAACAAATATTGTAATGGTGTTTCAGCCGTTTTAGAATTGCAACGCTCATTTCAATAGAAAATTTAAAAAGATTCGTTAAACGATTAACTTAGATGTTGTATACGACAAAATTATTTATCGTTTTAGATTTTCCAATTAAACAAATGTTTCCATATTTTATACTCGATTAATTGAGCAAAACCACACGAAAATGCATAATACTTAAAAGAAATAATGAAGTTTTTCCTTGGTTTTAGGTTGTGATTTTTATTTGTGGAAGGCATCGTTAGTATAACCTACATATTTTATGATGTTTAAATTTATAATTTTATTATAGTCATTGGTCAGGTTGATTAAACAATATATGCGCACAGTTTGCGGGCTACATCTGCCTACATATATCAAGAAAACGTATATTGTATCTGGTTTAAAACAAAAATAAAAAAATGGCCAGATCAAATTTTATTTTAACTGTGAAACTTTGCAATAGTTACCAGTTTTGCATATATGTACGTTTAAAAAAATGCAAATAGACTTCTACTTTGAATGTTTTACATAATAATAATTGAATGGCATCCAGTTTTGCAGTAAAATATTATATTGATCAAAATGGTACAGCTTTATTTGTAAAGAGAAGAAATGTTCGATCACTACTTATTTATTTCATTTAAATTGAATTTATGTTATTTACCCTAATACAATGAAGGTTGTTGCTTACAGTATTTGACGCTATATATTTTTTAGGAATTTTAGAAACTAATTATTAGTTTTTTTAGCAAATTTCAAATGTTTTAGAATTTCTTATTATGAAATTTTAGAAATTTATTCCCATCGTCTTTTAATTAAAAAGAAATTTGAAAAACGAAAATTTTAGATAATTCCAAATTAAGACATCCGAATTTTTGGAAGATCTGACTGTACCAGAGGGTCTATTCCGGAATGCGATATCCTCTCAGACGGATGCGCTTTCGTCGATTCGCTTCGCCCATATTTGTCCTTATATGTGAGGCGCTCTTTTCGCATTTGAAACATCAAGCTAAGGTATCGTCATCTTTAATTTGTGGTAATGTAATCGCATTCATGATAATACAGAATTCCGTTTTTCTAGCAGTCGATGGTATCGCCACCTTCATTAGTTGTATCGAAACTACGCTTAGCTTAACACAGATTTATGTTTTTCGACTTGGATTGTGTAGCAAATAAAGATGTTGACCGGTATTTGAGTTGCGTAGCTATATATTTCAACGTTCGTGAATAGTGAATAATAACATATAACGTACCAAAAGCAAAAAATCAAAAGAAAGTGTCTAATAGATAGATCCAATCCATGTACTCGAAGGTGACTTGATTTTATTGAGATTTCAAGATTTCATTAAGGCCGCAAATAGATTTCAACAATTAAATTAAATTTCTATATTTGAGTGCGATTCCAATGCGATTTAAAGTTTTCAATGAAATTTCATTAACACCGTCTCGCAGTTAGATTCTCCTCATTTCCCAGGTTTTCAACCAATTGCCACAAAAAATGTCTCTCTATT
>JANTEX010252253.1:0-12401 GCA_024741295.1 Macrocera vittata | reverse complement strand
AAATCGGTATCTAGGTGTGTTTTGAGTTTTTGAGACGACTGTGAAAGCTATGTGGAAGATTCATGTGACCTATAGGGGAACCATCCTGCCATGCAGGATACTTTAGCAGCCTTTTTTGGTGTTTTTTAGCAAATTATATTAAAATATGAAATTGTTGTAAAAATATTGTTTATTAACAACCTCATCGGTAAATATGGAATGTCATAATACATAGTATTGTTGTTACTAAATGAAACAGAAATTAAATTAAAGAATTGAACTTTAATCTGAAATAAACTAAAATAAATAGATGAAATAGCTCGATCGTACAATCTGAAATATATATGTATGTATATAAACCTTGTAGCCAAACGCATATACAATATACATATGTACATATCCTACCTTCTACTAGAACAATATACTTACATATTAATAAAATAGTTAAAAAAAAAATACTATATAATAAGGACGCATGTAAAACCGACTAAATTGTAGATAGATAATCCTACACTGAAATAAAATATATGTTTAAACATGTTGGGAGCTATCATTATCATGTTTTTAGCAAAGACAATATATATTCTTATAACAATGTTATATATGATCATTATATATCCATCTTCCTTTCCTATTGATAAATTATTTGAAGTTAAAACTTACATGGTCGCCAATAAAATACTATGCTGGCATTGTTTGTTAAACACACTACATGTTCGTATACAATTTCAGTATATACTTAGATATCTTAAGTACATAAAATATTATTTTTAATCTCTAAACATAATATGTTTGCTATAAAAAATAATATCCATTTTCTTTTGCCAACAATATGTAAAAAAATATTATTAAGAATTATAAAATTAATACTTTCAACATTTTTTTAGACAAATATCAATTGTTTGGATCTAAGAATGAGCAGATATTTCTTTCGTTAAAAACATAAAATTAAAAAATTTAAAACTTTTTTTATGAATGAAATACATTTTTGCCGCAAAAATATAATGTTTAAAGGAAAATGATGTTAATTAACTAAACTATGTTTGCTGCAAAAACAATATTTTCATACATATATCTATGAGCGAAGCACATTTAGCAACATGTTCAAAAATATATTGCAAACATATATGTTATATGTTTGCAGAATTCCACCATATGTTTAAAAGAAACAAGTTTATTCGCTCCGTGCAAACATATAGGTATTAGATGAAAATAGGAAGGAAAATATGCATGACAAATGGGGCGAATTACCATTGTATATATACCATCAATAAAAATATTAAATTATGTTCTATTCTTCGTGTACAAGTGTACATACATTTTGTATATAATATATACTCGTAAGATTTTATGAAAATGTAATATACCTACGAATACTAGTTATATTGTATCATGTACATATATAGTATCTATGCCAAGTATATCTGTGCGGATAAGGATATTCCTACTATATAATAGATCTATGATGTATGTAAGGCAAGTTCAATAAAAACGTAGTACAACAATAGTATCGTTACAATAAAAAATATATATACCAACAACAAAGTCTTTCGTGCGTATAGTGTATCTAGCATTATAATACTTTTTATGCAAATTAATTTTATTTATAAAGCAAACAAAAATATTATGTTCATAAAACAAGAAAAAGTTTTCATTAATGTGCGAAATAAATCTTATTGCTGTATTTTGCCATTCGTATCTTGGTATTGGTATATATATATAGGTATTAATATGTATACATATATAAGTGATACACAAAAACAAAATCCAGGACAAATGGCCTTTCATCAACTTATATATAAAATTAACATCGATATTTAGTTTTCTCAATAAAACCTATTATGTGTGCATAATAATTGTGAAGATAAAAGAAATTGATTTTTCACCAATATTTGAATATACGAAAATCGATTTCAATTTGTTAAAATTGAGGAATGAACAGACTATAAGGTAATAAATCTGAAAAAAATAAATGCAGGACTCAAACAATATTAGAGACAATCAATAAAAATGAAAATATATACTGGTAAATATTAACTTATAATACATAACATTGCATAAATTTATATTATCTACTTTATTACAATAAAATTGAACCTGTAACAATACAATAAAATATATTCGTACTTCGACAGATAATAATTAAATTCAAAGGTGGATAAAAAATTCCAAAAAATAATAGAACTCTAAAAACCATAACAAAGAAGTTACTATATTTCTGAACACTGGACTCCAAGTAAATTGGTGCTATTATAAAGCTTTAAACCCAATAAGGCAATATAAGTTCATTTTGTTGGACATTCCGTTGAAGGAGAGCTGTTACCCATGTACTGGCTTGTGTCTCAGAAATATTTAGTTCTTGAAAACCAGCAGATAAACTGAAAACCGTTCTCAGCGTGACGAAATATGATAAAATTGAAATAATATATCCAAAAAGAAATTTTCAATTTTATCGGCACACTTCTGACACTTTTTGCATCGCGAATTTTTAACACACAGCGACAACTCTTATTGGGTAGGTTTAAAAAAAAACACGAAAAATATTTTTGGAAGCGGCCCAATAAAATTGAAAATTTCTTTTTGGATATTATTTCAATTTTATCATTTTTCGTAACGCTGAGAATTATTTTTCAGTTTATGTGCTGGTTTGCTAGAACTAAATATTTCTGAGACAAAAACTTACGCTCGCTCTAAACAAATCTAACAACTATTTACCCCGAGATTTACCCGGTTTAGATCTAATCGGAAACGATCTAATTAGAAATCCTCCAGAAATTTTCAAACGGGCCTTTCTAGAAAATTTTAACAAACTGTTAATTACCAATACGGTACCAAACGAATGGCATAACTGTAAAGACGTTGCTTGCGTTACAACTTACCGTCCAATCTGTCTATTATCTTGTATGCGTAAGTTATTAAAAGATACTCGATATACGCCTTGAATGGTATGTAGAACATAATAAAACAGTTTCATTAACACAGTTCGGTCAATGATCTACAACAGCTTTACCCAAGACATAGAGACAACACACGGTCATGTAAATGTCGATAGATTGTGCCAAAAATTGTACAGGACACGAATCCCTGGTAAAGTCGTTTTATTTATGTATACGCTGATATTAAAAAGGAAGCAATATGTCTCGATAAATAGATCAGTTAAAATGAAAAGTAAATTTTTGGGTCTCGCTCAGGGATCGGTTTTATCGTCTTTACTCTTTTGTATGTACACACACAATATAGACATGCGACGTGGGTATCCTATACGGACATACAAGTTGATTCAATATGCTGACAATTGCGCTATAGCAACAATAGGCAATAACTTTTGAGGCGCCCAACGTAATTTGCAAAATGCATGTACATTATTACAGAGACCCAAACCTGTAAACTCAATATTTCTAGGAGATCCAATACCAAGGTATGGTTTTGGCAAACATTTAGCTGAAGAAAAACTCTTAAATAATTCAAAAAGGTCTTTTTGTATTTGACGATTCGATTCAATGTTTCAGAGAAGTAAAATAGGCTAAATAAATACTCTCTGCAAAATTTCAGAACAATCGGATGAAAACAGAGGTGGGCTTCAGTAAAGCTGAAAAAAATACTATCTAAAAAATCTCAATACGATCAGGTGAAAACAGGGCTCCATTAGTATTGACGTACCGCAACCAATAGGCAGCCTTTTTATCGTTGTATTTAGCCGAATTATAGCAGACCATGTTGCTCTGAATGACCACCTTCACCGAGTTAACATAATTGGTTACACAGTGAAATGTTTGAAACACGTACGAAAATATTGACCACTGTTTGTTTTATTGTACAACATACCAGGTAGAATTCTGTTTGCTGGTAGGTAGAAACAAATTATGAGACGCGTATGCCATGACAATATTTATCTCCTCTTTTCTGTATACGAAATTTTGTTTTATCATGTTCTATATCTATCAGATCTTCAATTTTGGATTTCATGAATCAAAATAATCTTCATCCGTAGACAACTCCTAGGAAAACTGAAAATTTCAAATCTTGCCCTGCTATGGCTTTCAGTCAGTAGTATAAAAATAAGCTATACCAATGCAGGTTTAAGGTTCACTAAGTTCGAGTATCGTAACAATGGCGAACCATCACTATTCGCAGCTGATTAATGAGGACGCTAACTAAGACAGAATATTGAATTCAAATAATATGTCCGGCCCGTCATTCAGAAGTGATAAGTTTGCATGCTTCATGAGGATTACCGCCAAATATCACAGAATGGCCCTGGTCTTAATATGTCGTCAGTAAGGTTTAATAAGGGCAGAGAAGTTACATAAAGACATACCTGTAATTACTTCTTTGAACACAAACGTAGTAGGCCTAGGCATAGTTAATGCTGTTGATCTAACGGTAAGAACATCGCCTCGAATATGATGTAGACAATCGGACCGTTGAATCTGGAAACTCGTTTTACCAAAATTCTCGTTAGGCTAAAGCCCTGTCTCATTAAGTTCTATATGATCATAATGATCGCCATAAAAAAAAATGGGAAAACTTTTGGTGAAAACTTCTTCTTTTTTAAAATCAAACGCCGTAAACGTCTTGCTGTCTTCATCGTACATAATTTTACCTACAACCTGAAAATCAAACAATAATTTCAACTTTTGTTAAATTGTAATGTTGTCAAAAAATCGGATAATTATTAAGGAACAGGGTTGAAAAACACTGTTTTTAACAACCACAAAAAACATACAAAGACGTTGTTTCTTTAAAACTTGTATTATTGTTCAAGACACATTTTAGATTTTTCTTTTCTTCAACAAATGATAAAGTTCAATATTCAATTAATATTATAATTTGCCGACCAATCGGGTTCAAAACTTGACATTCGCATTTTTTTTTGGTCCGAAAATTGACTGCGTTAACTAGAGCAAAAAAATAGTGAAACAAAAGGTGTTTGAGAGCCACTCTAAAGTTTTTATCCGATCGAGCTCATATCTCGTGACTTTTTTTAGTCCGGTTATCATCTGTGAAAAATAAAATTTTGTCCGAAAAATTAAAAAAAAGTCCCAGAACAAATTTAGTTTTTTTTTTTCAATCTATCCTCAGAAGTTCGATTGTGCTCAAAATTGGCAAAGATAATTATTTTTCTAGGAATTTCAGCATTTGAAAAATTAGTTTTAAAGAAGCTTAGTTTTTATTCAAGATACCTAACGTTCTCTCAGATACTGATTTTCCCAACAATTTAATATATCCCCTAGTATTAAGCCATCCACACTTCATATTCTTTTAAAAAATCCTTGGATAATCGTTTCATTTAAATTGTCTACTATCTGTAATCTAATACACAGATTATACTTATTTGGACAAACTGAGGATTTTATAATCGAAATTTTTTGTCAGATAAACATCAGAGAATAATTAAACTTTAATATATTAAAATCCAGGTAATGTCTGCAATATATTCTTACAATAATCCATTGAATATCAATGGAAAAATAAGCTGTAGAATTTAAAATTCTGATGCCGCACTATAGCTGTACGTTCAAATTGGTTTGTCAGTTTTTCTGAGGTTGGAAATGGATCCGATTTCAGCCCGGTTCCAGAACCAGATCGGAACCGGGTCCTGAGCTGTAACCGGGACAAGAACCGGAGTCACGTCCAGAACCGGAACCGGATCCAGGACCGGTATCTGGTCTCGGTTTTCGATCGAAAACGGGTACCCGAAGTTTAAGGACTGCGTACCCGATACCTGAAAATAATTGACATACCTAATTCAAACTGCTTTTCATATTTTGCTGATTTATTGAAAACAAAATCCACAGACTGTCTTTGTATGTATACATGTATTATCGTTTTATGCATCTGCACAAAAATATAGTTAAAATGAAAACAAATTGTGGACAAATCAACATAAAATCCGTGTATTTTATCTACTTAAAATCTTGAGATTATTTATTATCATTTTGAATGGATAAAAAAAAACATTGGACGCGGTTGCACTTTTAAAGCAACAATCGGCCGATTATCTTTGTTTCGTCTCTAATCTGCTGATTCAAAGTGTCGATTCAAAAATTTGTATAGATTTTCTCTCGATATTTTGTTGGTGTGGTTACTAGGGCAAGCAGAAAACACTCAAGCAGTTAAACATAGGAAAAACTTCAGAAATCGCAGATGAAACTCCAAGAAACGCCGGCAAACCCCAAAAAAACTGCAGACAATTTTCAGGGCAACTCCAATTAACTCAAAAAAACTTTACAGATTCTTGAAAACCTGTAGGGATACTTTAGAAAACAAGAGGCAAATCGAACCGAGACAAACACTGAAGAGATTCCGAAAAACCTTAGAAAAACTCCGAGAAACGGTGGGAATTTTCGAGAATTATGTAAGAAACTGCGTGAAAATCGAAAAAATGCAAGAAATACCCTAGAAAACGCCCTAAATCTTCAGAAAAAGTCCGAGAAACTCTGAAGAGTTTGCAAAAAAGTACGGTAATCAGCTAGAAACTTCAGGACATCCAAAAGAAATGCCAGAGAAAACTAATGGGTCTCAAAGATACTGCAAAAAGCTCTTAAAAACTATATAAAACTGCGGAAAACTTCAATCCAAGAGAACTGCTGAAGAAACTTTGAGACACTTCAGGGAAACTCCAGAAAACTTCGGGAAACAGCAATATATAAAGGAATTCCGAGAAACTTTAGTGAAACTCTGTGAATATAAAAAGAAACTAAAGAGAAACTCCGAAAAAACCCAAAAATTTTCCGAGAAACTTTGAAAATACATGAGCCTCGCCAGAAGCTACTCCTAGCAACAACAAGAAAAAAATGCAAACGCGATTTAAAGTGGAACTTCTCTTTCGACAGGTGGTATAAATGACATCTTCTCAGTTATGCTACATCATACAAATCAGAAGTAGTGATAATAGTCGAAACAAATTACCCACTACAAACTTTCTATGCTGGCAGTCTTCTTAGATGGATTCAGATATAGTTTTCACAGATCTAGAAAACAACGCTCCACAAAATTTGATCAGGATCAGACAAAGGAAAGGATGGTCCTCAAACAACTACATTGAAAAAGTCTAGACTTTTACTCTACGAGTCTCTTTTTCATTATCAGATTTAATTTTTCCAATTTATAGAATTTATGGGCTTACCTAAAAGTCTCGCGACTTAAAATGTGTGCTCAATCGCATGATTTTTGGCAAACTTTGAACAGGATCGAACAAAGGAAGGTCTGTATATCTACAATAAAAAGAACCCACACACTACTTTTGTCCAATAATTATTGGCTTCATTTCTAGGTAGCGTAGTAGTGTAGGCTTAAAAATAACTCGGGAATTTTGAGCAGGATCGTACAAAGAATGTAATAATAATCAATCGAAATGACATAATTTGGTGAAAATTTTTTTTTTTTTTTTTACAATTTTACTGTAAAAGATTCGATTAATATTTTGAAGCCTCTGCGTTGGAAAATATTGATAATATTTTACAGTCTCGATTTTTTATAGCTGAACAGTCAAATTAAAATGATTTTGAATTACTACATACAAATATTAAATATATTCACCAACGAAACTCTTATTATTTTGCGATTGGAAAAATGTTCACAAGTTAAGTAGCATTGGTATGTTTCCTGGTGTCGATGAAATTTGTAAGGTTGGCCCAGAATATCAATGAAAAATCGTAGAAACGCCAAACTTTTAAAAAATAATCGTCAATAATGACAATTTTTTGAAAATTTTAAATACTTAATATACGTGAAAAAAAAACGATTTTATTCCTCCGTTCGCGAGCTCAATTATCTAATAGCTAATAGCCAAAACAAATAAACAATCACTTCAAGAATTCTGGAATTTTAATAAATCCTGTTTTTAAGATGCATAACAAAGTGGCACTCTACAAATTAAATTGTCGTATTCATGTTAGATAAATAATATTACAGTATCTAGGTTCATGTATTGACTGTATGTACATTATATTATAATATTTAAAAATAATATCCCAATTTAAAGACAATACCCTAAGGCATTTAACAAATCAATACGATTAACATATAAATTATGCATAATATTATTACCAGACACCGAACAATATCCATATACAAACGACATTCAAGTCAGATTATAAAGAAAGTTCGTTTATATATAACTCGTATATACGAGAATTTTTATTAATAACTCTAAAGAATATAGACAAAGTGTCTCCGGCCAACCATTAAACAACCAGGAAAATGTCGGTGAATGTAATATGCTTAACAATATTAATATAAAATTATTGAATTTTCCTTTTTGAACATTTAATTCTACTTAAATTTTTGTCGTCACAGTCACTCGGTTGTCGCCACACAATTTCAACTTAACAACAACACCAAACCAAATAATATTATAAACAAAGTATCCGTAGAATATATCCACAATCACCCCATTAGTGTAGTAGAGTATAGTTTTATGTTATATGTTTGTTCTACCACAGAAATTGCCTCAAAAATATTGTTAGAGATGGATTTAGTTACAATTTTTGATCTCTCAATAGAACTCAACTTTTTTTAGGGCGGTGCACGACAACAAACTTTATATATAATAATTTTGATTTTAATATTTTTAATTATTTCTAAAGTTCTGGTGACTGTATAACTTACAAAGCATCAGCCGTCCACCAAATTTTTATACCTTTAAAGCCAGAAATCTGTTTGGGTTCTTTCAAAAAACATTTTAGCCTGTCGACAAATCCCAAATTCCCACCACAAATATGTAAATTTCTAAAAAGTTCACTATATATCTCCCATTAATTCGGGAACCTATTTAAGTTAAATTAAGCCATCCCAGAAAATAAACTCTGACGGATTTTTTTCAGTGCATGGATGTTTCAAAATCGATTTTAGTGAGTAAGCCTGTTTCTCGATCACTACCATTTCGCACGAAACGCTATTATAATCAAGATTGGCTAATAAATGACCGTGTTATCTATTTTGAGACAGACAAATAACATAAGTATCAACTTTAGAAAGAAAATCGTCTTTCAAAGAATTACCGAATTGCTATAGCTAACGTCGTCAGCATACGCTTGGCTATGGAAACCAGCCTTGTTCGGTATTCCTAGTAGAGCATCAACTACTAAGCCCCACAAATTTTATGCGGGAACTGCTAAATTGCATCCACAATTGCCTTATAATGATCAAAGCTGCAAGTGAGATTCCGGAAGAAGATTTACAGTGTCTATTATCACGTGAAATGCAAAGTCAGTCATGTGTCTTGATCTATAAGCATTTACGCTCAAATCGCTATCACAATCCAGGTCCTAGATACAGAATGACTTACATAGCCGGGTTTGTGTATAAAAGTAACTCTTGCTATACGCACTTGAGTCTTGAGGTGTATACACAAATGAAGCTATGATCAATCTCAGATTCATAGCATCTTCGTGAAGAAGTGCTGGAAATATGTCATCCGGCCCAGCAGATTTTGAGTTCTGTGAAACCACAGCATCAACAATTGCAATATTATTGATGCTACTGAACGCAAAACAAATTTCCTAAAATCACAGTTTCTTATACGAGTTAATTCTGGATTTCATTCTGAGCCTTTGTTTTGTTTTAGTGAAAGTATAGCTATTTCTCAAAGCCCTATTCTAAGCTTGCCGAGCGGCCATTGATGCGAAACGGCTTGTCCGCTGCTTGAGTGTCTTACAAGCAAAATAGAATCAAGAACTTGAACTGGCCAGTTCATTGTCAATAGGTGCAAAAAAAAATTTGCTGATTTATGCTAACAAGATTAAAGGATCATTGCGTGGATACTTGTTCTCATGTATGATGCATACATCGATTGCAGATATATTCAATGACTTATGATCAAGCTAAAAATTAGTTGACATTTGAACACAGAATTTTTTAACACGTTTCTTCACTACTACAACACCATGGCATAATTTTTGATTCCGAATGAGGTACAGCTGAATCCAACTTATAAGTATTATTTGCTTTATAATTCAAATAATAATAACGAAGGACGATTCCATGAACAAAGTCTCAAAAATATGGATATGGTTCATGATAACGATAACAAAATTTTAAGTGCATTTGTGGCAGCAAAAATAATACAATTTCTAGTAGTGAGTGAATTATGGTAAATATAATATAATAAGGAATACGTCCAGAGCACACCTTTTCGTCCTTTCGTGGCTTTCGTTCTTTACGTCATAATCGTAATCTTCGTCCTTTTCGTCTCTTTTGTCCTTTTTGACTTCTTTGTCCCTTTCGTACTTTTCCTCCTTTTCGTCCTTATAATTTCATCCTTTTCGTCTTTTTTTATATTCTTTGCTCAGTTTCCTCATAGTTAGCATATCTACTTGTATGTTTTCCTTAGAACAGAGTCTGAAAAATTATATACACCATTTTTATCGGGAAAATCTAAAATGTTGTGATTTTCTTTTTTTAAAAGGCCAACACACGTTTGCAAAATTTCGGGAAAATCGATTAAGTCTTACTATTTATGAGCGCTTTTGTATGCGGACCTGACCACTGTGCAGAGTCCACACTGAAGTTGTGAAAAAGCATAACACTCCATCATGGAATACTAGCATGCCCCCATATTCCTTTTGAACGTACCGTAATACTCAAAATATTGTAAAAGCAAAAAACAAGAAGGTAAAATGGTATACTCCCAGAATATTTTAAAAACCAGGCAACCCTAGTTAGACCTGAAGTTCTAAAACATAACTGTAGCTATGGTGCCAACATAATTTACTGGTATGTTTCTGATGAGGCCAAATACGTTTTCAGCTCGATACAGGAAGTCTTGAAAAAGTAGCTTTTCGTTCTCCATCCTCAAATGATTGGAATGTTAATAGCACCCCACATGACGACATATCTGGTAGGATTAGATGAACCGAGTGACGCCATTTAACTTGAGAATATGGCGGTAAATCTACTAGAATTGCTGTCCTCTGAAAACAAAACGTAAGGACAAAAATGTGCCTTGGTGGACCAAAAGATTTTCTAAATTGAGACGTAAAGTGAGGCGACCCTTTAATAAAGCTAAAGCAGATGGAAGCTGGGATACACATAAAAGATCCCTTACCGAATATAGAAAGAAGATGAGATCATCCAAAAGAAAGGCCTGGAAAACCAAAGAGGCTGTAAGATTGTATAAAGTCCTATCCAAGGATCATAGCAATGGAATCGGCCTTATGAAAAAACTGGACGGTGAGTTTGCACAGAATCAATTCGAAACGATTAAGCTTACTTCTCTAAATTCATTTTCAAGAATGCGAAATACTGACTGATAGATTAACAAGTGAATCACATCAGATAAATTGTGAAATTCCTATTGAAAGCTGGGAGCTAGCAAATGAGATCATTACCCCCCAGAAAAAATAAAACGGGCTGTTGAATCATTCAAACCATATAAATCACCAGGATGGAATAGTATTTTCCCCATGCTTTTACTGAAAGGATTGAACTCACTATTGAGTTACCTAGTCAAATTATTCAGAGCTAGTCTTGCTATAGAGGTCATTTTTGGTTCTAGATGAAGCACGAAGGCTGGAAGGAGATCCGATGCAGAACGGAAATCCTACAAGCCTAAATAACGCTACTGTACCAGGGGTTATGCTGATGATATTGTGTTATCAGTTAGAGGCAACTTTTGAAGAGGTAGTATCCAAACTACTCCAAAGCTCCCTTAATCTAACTCAAAATTGGTGTGAACGGGTGATACTAAAGCTTTACCGTGCTAAGACCATTTTTGCTCCATTCAGCAGTAGAATAAATATAGAGGGACTTTTTAATCTCACTTTTTAGGGACTCTACTGTCCTTCTCTAAGGAGTTTAAATACATAGGAGTATTCCTAGACTCTAAACTTTTGTTGAATAAGTATTTGAAACATATCTCTGTCAATTGTACTATGTAGACAAGTACTTGCAAAAAAAATTGGGGACTAAGCCCAAAAATTCTCACCTGGATGTATATAATGACAATAATCACCTATGCTGCGGTTATATTGTTATTGTTATTGTTATCCCATATTTGAATATATATACAATAGGCAAGCCTTATACTGGGTATATACAATAGGGTGTATCGAACGCCATATAAAAAAAACATGTACTCAGTTTTTAAGGAAACCCATTTTTTTATGATAAAAGGCATTATAAAAAAAAATTTGGCCATTTTCGTCTTTTATAAGAATAATGATGTATTTTTCAGAATCAATAAAAAATAAATTAAAAAAAGGCTGAAGAACTGGCAGTTAAAATTAAATGTTTCTAACATTTCAACATTGGAGTTTTTGGAATTTTTGGTAATAATTATTTGACCACTAAAGATTTTTTTTTTGAAATTATTTTATTTTTTTGCTTAAAGATATTTTTATAGTGAGTTTTTTCCGCTTTAGATGATTAAAATCGGCCTATAATTGCGAAAGATATTAATATTTTAGTACTAAAATTAA